>JAHZNP010000251.1:65595-92256 GCA_020615345.1 Triops cancriformis
CCCCCCCCCCCCCCCCCGAACCAAAATCCTGGGTACGGCCCTGGCTCTAGATCTTCTCAATTTTTGGACCGAGGTTGATTGCCGAAGCTTGGAGCTCAGGGGCAAAGAGGGGAAACAATATGTTTAGATTTTTCTTTTTTTTCCGTTTCTCAAAAAAATTGATTAAAATTGTCATTGCTAATCTTTAGCAATGCCGTAATTTTACTAATTACTATATGATAGTTTCTTATAGGAACTACGTCACGAAATACTCAAGTAGAATCCCGTGATGAAGTTTCCCACATTTTCTTTAAAATGACTTTTAACTGAGGTAAAAACTGAAGCTTGAATAGACCGAAATAGAACTGCAATTTTAAATACGATTACGTTAATTTAATTACGATAAATCAGCGATTATTATGCGTTCTAACTCCAAAACAACCGCTTCCATTTCCATTCAGGTTGTACGCCATATTCTAACCCATCGAGGCGAACTTGAACAAAAGCTTTTCTGACATCTTTTCACCAGCGATTTGTTTTCACGTTTATTGAGGGTAAGTTCCCCGTTAAGACAACTCTTGCCAAGCTTAACGAGACAAAATTGGGAATTTATTTCTTAAGCGCTTTGCATTATGCATGCAGCGTGACCCGATCTTCCGTTGGAAGGTCGAATTTCCCAAACACCTTGGTTTTCTAACAGGTTCGGAGCTGTACTTTTAAAACATTCCCTTGGAACGAGTCCCTTTTCCCTGCCTTGCTGCCTGTTCAACTTCGATAGCTGGCCAACGATTTCCCATACGAAACTTCTTCCCGTCATCCCTTTTCTCTCCCACTTTTTCTTGTCTCCTTTGAGAAAAGCCAACTGTTTGCCTTTCTGTCAAATTTCTTTCGCTTTACAACAGCGCCCTCTTAAAAATGCGTCACTCTTTTTTCTTCCTTGGAGAACGTAAAGAGCGTGATTTATGGCTCTAAACACGAAAGGACTTTTTTGTTTGCTTGCATACTCCGGTTACGAAGACGGCGAAGAGAAAAGAAGATCAGGGTAAGATGCTTCCCTCCCAGGGTCAAGACAAGCATAATAGCAGGGAGAAAGGGAGGGGATGAGAGGATGATTGTGTTACATTTTCTCGAAGCCTATACTGTACGCCCTCTGCACCCTGTCCCCCTTTGTACCAGACGTACCAGTACGTTACAATCCGTTTTACAGTACGCGAGATTCTTGAATGCCTTTCTGGGGGATGTCTCGTCGCCCTAGCAGATCGATGAGTGACATGTGCGAACGAAAGCAAGCAATTCCGAGGGCGCAACCAAGGCAATGGTATAGGCCAACAAGAATCAAACATGTGGCAAGTGAACAAGCGAATCGAAGGCCAGTAGCAAGTTGTACAGTACGTTGTATTCCACTTTTTTGCCGTACTTCCAGGCGAGGAAGCCATGCAACGGAAGATCACAGAAAAAGTTGTCTCTCATGGAGTGAAATGAAGAAATCGACACGCAACTTGGGATCAGAAGCTATGTACATATTTACTAAAAATTAGTGGAGAATTTAGGTGTAGTTTCAAAGATTACGGATTTCCAGGATCACGTACATTTCCAGTTCAGAACAATCATAATACAGGGTGAAAGTATTAGGTGACGTGTATCTTGTCTATCATTTGCTCTAATTCTCAAAAAATAATTGATATAGATTCGGTGTGAAGGTTTCCGGATTCAGAATGTATTACTTCAAGAACAGAAATTGCTTTAAAAAAGTATTAGCTTTTTCTTCAGGATATTTCTAAGTCTTTTGAATTAGAGGCCTCCAGATGACGCACAACTAACGAATCACAAGCTAAACGATGTTAGCGATTTCGTCAAAATTGCTTAGTATTTTTTATTAACAATCTTGAGTAAAAGTCTTGTTCAGAAGTCCAAAACTCTTGGATAAAATTATTTGGTGCACAACGTGGAGGTTTTCTTCCAAAGTTCTTCGTTATTTTTATAAAGCGAGTAAAATTAAAGTTTTTTGCAGCGAAGGAATTCCAGATATTCCATCACAAGGTTCAATAGAGGCACTTAAAAAGTTCATTTACCGAAAACGGAACTGAAATCCGAGATTTAGTTTCGGAGCTGTCACCTAGGGAATTTAGAAATAACTGTTTGGGTGATAAATCTGCAACTAACCTACGGATTTGAATTCCGCTTTCGCTAATAAATAAGTTAAACGGTGCTTTAGTGTACCTTGCGGTCGGATATCTAAATATGCTTTTTCCCTAAAAAGTTGAAACTTGATTCGTTTTCCACAAATTCACGAAGAACTTTATGAAAAAACACTCGACGATGTGCACTAGATACTACGATCCAAAACTTTACTATCAAAAGTGTTTAATTAAATACTGCGCAGTTTTGGCAAAATCGCTAACGCCGTTTAGCATTTGTTTCCTAATCCAACGGTTAGGTGCACCGTAGCCTTAGTTCATTTGTAATAATCCAACGTTTAAACCGTCTCTATTTACGTTGCTGACCTCGGAATTACTGATGACCTAAGTTCTCTTATGGACGATTCTATGGAAAAATTGTGTGAACGATTTTGCATTTACCATTCAAAGTTTTTCGAAGTCATTTGGACACTAAAGTTTTAACTGATAATCCCCAGAATCCGGTAGAAAAATTATCGAAAAATTTGAAACAGTTATAGAAGAATCCTCCACGAAATACTCCCATTTCTCCCAACCAGTCCACGTAAAATAGGAGAAAGCTATACTCAACTACAGTGACCTATACACACTATAGGTCACTGTAGTTGGTCGATGTGTTTTTTAAGTTAATTTTTCCATTGTACAATTTTGTTTACTACTGAAATAATAAAAAGGACTAGCAATGAGCAGATGCTCACGCTGGATCTTAATAAAAAAAAACAATAAGAGAAAGCGTACGCAGTGGCCTTAATCCTAGTTTTTACCCAAGTTCACAGTATCTCAGTGGATAACCAAGACAATTGCGCATATAGTGGCTATAATGTACTTAAGACATAAATGGAAGATGGAAACTGCTAAAAATTTCAAATATCCACATTCTTCTCGAAATAAACACGAAAAAAGTTATGAGATATCAATTAAGGAGACAATTATGTATACCCGAATTATGTATACCTGAACGGCAACGAGCCTAGCTCACGCCGAATTAAATAAATAAATTATAAAAAAAAGATAAAAAGAGTAAAACTGACTGTACCGTAACTCGGATGCTGTCAAGAAGAGTCACGACCGAATGGCGTTGACAAAATCAGATAAAAACTTTTTGCATCAGGCATGTCTTAGAAAACTGCAGTACGGTAGTAGTAAAAAATGGTAGAACGTGAATTGCACTTTTTGCTGCTGCAATTGCCCTTGAGTACTATTATTATAAGAAAAGTACGAGATGCGTCCATAATACTCGGAAAAAGGCTGAATTCTGTATTAAAGTAAATACATGTACGCTCGCGAAAAAAAATAGTTATACCACAACAGTTGACTCAAGAGGAGTTTCTGTACCTATCGTTCACTAAATTTTTTAAAAATAATATTCGAAACCGCCGTAGGCATAGCATATTGACGGTTACATTTATTGATTCAGAATCTTTATTTACTGTAAACGAAGTAAACAGAATAAAACAAAAAAGTCATATATGCAGAAATAACCTTCAATTAATAAAAAATAATCTTTACCAGTAGCCAAACGATGAAATAAACTAGGAATTAAAAACACTTTCTTCTTTCAATATTGCCGTTTCCTTCGAACTCGCCTTGAACTTTTTCTTCTACTATACTATGTCCAGGTCTAGTGGGAAATTGTTTCTTTCACGCGTATCAGTGTTTTCTATCCTACGTAAGCCAGTTAGTTGCAGGTTACCGGGTAACGTGACCATAAAATTGCGTTGACAAGATATTCCCAGAACACGGAAATATTATCCTCCCCTTTTCTTCTCGAATTTCATCCTGTTTTATTGCTTCCCAGGTTGGTAACCTTATCTCTATTGCTGCTTTCATTCCCGTAGTCACAAAGTACAAGCTTTTCCTTTTCTTTTCGTCCTCCGACGGTCTGTTTTGGAACTAGTTATCAGTCATGTTTTGCCATTAAACAGCGTAAATAAAAAGAAATGTACCCAATTTGGCAAGCCTGCCTAAGGTTTACCTTACGTTCGCATTCCTCAGGTTGTTACAAGGACTTACAAGCCCTGTAAGAGTATTAGAGTGAGTTGTAGCTCCCTGTTGTTGTTATTCCTCTGGAACAGTGGCTCTTTTATGATGCCAACTTGAGTTTCTCCGTTTTTCTCCTCCTTTTTAAAAATACAAAATAAAAAGGTTTTGTAAACTATAAGCGCATTCTCCCTCTGCCCCCCCCCATCTCTTTCTTTCTCTACATAACTGCAGACAATCCTACTTAGAAAAACATTTATGTTTTGCTTTCCTATGTCGCCATATGGAATAAAAGACGTTTCGCTTCCTATTTTCCTTGCATAATTACGTAGCCCGAGGAGGAACACAGTGATGTCGTTTCTAATGCAAACGTGTGATTATGCGTTTAGACGAGAAGAAAAGCTTTACCCTACGAAAACACCACGGAAGGAGACTGCTCGGTTACGTAAGGAAGTTGTCAGTCTCTTTTCAATAAAAAATACGTACACAATTCTAAATAAAGCCCAAAATAAAGATAAGAAGAAAAGCATTACGCCCCGGCATAACGGAGAAGCTTTCTGTGGCGCTATGAGGTTTTTCCGGCCTGGCCAGTACTTCTCTTACGGAGTACGAACTCTTCCTTAGGAAGCTTTTGGGTTTTATAGTAAAAGATGGAAAGAAATCTCCCCTTGCTAACATTTCTTCACTCCAAAACGCAGCCAAGCCGTTGAAAAGTTTGACGCGACAACTTGAGACGACTAACAGCTTCTGAAGATCGATGAGAAATGTTAATGAAACAAAGCACCCGTTCGAAAGAATGTAATCATTTTTCTCTGAAAGCCCAGGGAATTATAGCATCTCTCAATTTACTCCCCAGCTTCTCTATTTGACTACTGATATCGCAAAACGAGGATATTCCAAGAAGAAATACGCGATCCATGGGGTTGGTTCTCACGAATGACTTCCGTTTCGGTTTTGTTTGTCATGAAAACAAAAATAAGCAATTCCGGGAGGTAGAGGAGACGTACGAAGAGCAGATGCAGGCAAGAAAAATCTTCCCAATTGGATTTGCCTATGCAAATTATAACTCCACGCGTGTCTCTGGGAAATTACTGGGTTATCAAGCACAAAAAGTTTTCTTCAGTTTTGTTTGGAACGCTCCAAGTCAGAAAGCTCTTTCTTTCATCTCAAACTGATGCCGGGAAAGATCATCAGGAAGGCATTCTTCCCGCTTTTTATTCTCCTTCGCCGTACCCAAAGCAGATTAGCTTAATATTCTCAAAGAGTCTTAGAAAACTTTAGGAATGAGGCGAAGGGAGGAACTAAAAACTCGTCCCACGCTGTCTTCCTTAGTAATTATCCTTCTAAAAAGTTCAAGGGATATTATTTAATATTAAACCAATACAGACGCGGGTTATTTTCAACTGGATAACTCTGCTGTCTTCCTCAATATGGAATTATTTGAGATATTGCGTGCAAGTCCCTACAGGGAGTAAGCATTAGTCTAAAAAAAAAGATCGTTGGAGGTTTCTCTATTTGAAGGAACGCGGGAATCGAAAAGAAATACTCGCACTGGATTTCGTATTTTTCTCTCTGTCGCTCTCTCTCTCTCTCTCTCTCTCTGAAGCAATTCTTGTGAATAATGGAGGAATGCTTCACTTGTTTATGATGCTGGAGATCTGTAGCGAAAACATTGCACCGGGCGATTTTCCACAAAAAGAAGCTTTGGCTAGTAATCCGTCCTGCTAGTACCTTCAAGTGGCGAATGTACCTTACCTTTCGCTTAAGATTTCTGTCTGAAAAATTTAACATTCCATAAAGATAGACATTCCGAGGCAGAATAAAAAATTGCGTAGCCAAGAATGTTCTCCGTATAAAATTGCATTGCTTCTTAAAAATTATAAACTACGTTTCATATTATGCTGGAACGTATTTACTGACGTATATAGTCCGTACTGGCGAGCTAAAAATTTCTACAAGTATAAATTCTATTAGAAATTTCTGTAACAATTTCTACAATGAATTCGTATAATAAATGTATATTTTAATTTTCTAAAATTTCTACTATAACCAAAATTTTTATAATAAGTAAAATCTCTACAAAAATTAAAATTTTCATAATATCTGAAATTTCTATAATAAGTAAGATTTCTATTGTAAGTAAATTTCCATTATAAGTAATGTATTTATAAACGAGAGGACGTGTAATACGAGCTCGCCTTTCTCGACACCGATAACTGCATAAATGTGAAAAATATTGACAGTAGCTTAGTGACTTATGTGGGAGCCAATTAAGAGAACATTTACGACTGCTCATCATTCATGAAAATTATGGCTTAATTTTATTCGAAATTCGAATGGTTACAATAGTGACACTGATGCTTCTACATATTCTCGAGTTCCGAATTGGATGGTAAATCTTCCCGTTTATTCTCTGGGGGGAAAGATGCGCCTTGTACTTTGTACCTTTCGCTTTTGCATTGATTTCTAACTTTGGATATAGAGTCAATATTTTACAATAATACCTCACATCTCTCGGTTAACGGTGGCAATGCGTTCCACGTAGATCATAATTTCTTCCGACAAGCAAAGTTAGTCTACGCAGAGCTCACATCTTCGTAAAGGCAATATCTTCTGAAAGAAACCTAAAAGGGTTTTTAAATTCTAGTAGATTTTCCTTAAATATTTTCAGAAACTCTTCAACAGAATTTTTTCCTTTCCTCAAGTCAACTTCAATATTTTCGGAAAACAAGCCTGTCTTCTAGGCTTCACAACTGCGAGCAGGCCGTAAGAGGTGAAAGCAGAAAACGAATTTCCTTTACTCCTTCGGTTGCGAGACGAAGAGGAGAAATGGCCGAAAGATCGTTTCCAAGCGTCCCCTTCAATTTTAAATCAATCACCAAAGATCAAAGCGAAAACCTTTCGTCCTTACGACGAAAAACGTTCCGTACTCTATTTCGTTTTTGACGTCGAGGCCAATAAAAGCGTTTTCTGAAATTTTTCTTTATTTGTAGAGCATTACTTCCCCCTTCCACCCCTTTAACCTAAAATGTCTTCTTCTCTCTTCCAATCACAGTCCTTCAACTAAACCACAGCGTTCAAAAGAGACAATTTGGAGAAAAAACTCGGCTGCGGCTGCTACAAACGCCACTGCAGGGGGAAGTAATACTGCCAAAGTCTCCCGCTAGGAGCGCTGCTAGCCAACCCTTGTATAAAGCTGAAATTGCTGCATAGCCCTCGAGCCAGTATTGCACATCCCTCGCTTGTGGACAGTAACGTTCTCTCACACTTGGGTCACCTACGTGAACTTGTGTCACACCAGGACTTTCTCTTCTTGTTCTGTGGATAGAAATAAAAGAAACCTAACATCTGGCATCTGTGTCAACAGAAGATAGTAACGCTGGTTTTCTCACCATATAAATTGTGCAAGGGCGAAGAAATAGAAACTGACCTTCGGGATTTCTGGTGCTTCAAATATAAAAAGTATCAGCTCGAGTAACTCACTCTATTTCTGAAAAGGATCGTGTTCGTGTATGTGTTTATACGCAGCAACCGTTGAATGTACCCCTTTTCATCTTAATAACCGTTAAGTGTTTTCCTGCTAATTAAACCTCCCTGTCCCTAAAACCTGGTGGATCCATCTCGTTCTCGTACTTAAAAAGGATCATTCGCGACTGAGTTGCAGTCTCTTCTCCCTTGACAGCTTCCTTCGTTTTAATCCGTTTATGTCTTGGCACCGAATGGACTTCATCGAGCTTTAAAGGTATTGTAACAGTAGTTAATGAATTGTACTCTACGTATTGCACTGTACGTACTACACTCTACCGTAGTTGAGCTTCGGGTTAATAAGTATCAGTATGAAACGAAATGTCAGACGCAAGTGACGATAGTGAACACCTCGCACTAGCAAAAACAGAGGGGAAACTGGAATAGTTTCTGAATCCTTTAGAGTGAAAACGGTAATCGTGACACCTTGAAAGTTTGGAGCTGGTACAAGTTATACACTTTTTCTTGTACAAAAGGCACTAGCATTCGTCGTTTAATTTCCCGACGGATTCCACTCCAATGCAAAAATCTCAGCTTCGCAAAAAAGGAAGGAAATACGTTCAAGCCACCAAATGCTTTTTCTTCAAATTTTAAAAATAATCTTATCGCTTACCAATGTTTTGCTCATCCGTTCCGTTCGTACTTGTATCAATGCGAATGGAGATTGTTTGTCGTACTTGCCTATACAACGTCAGCTACATTTACTTTAATCTTCTAAAAGAATCTGCTTTACGACACGGCTTGTTTATATACCCCACGACGAAAATCATTTGAAAACCTTTAGCAGGTATTACGAAGTCTCAGAGTGTTTAAATAAAAAAGGAATAATGGCTGGAAAAGTATCATAAAATGAAACATCGTTATTTTTCGAATTACTTATAAATCTTAGCGCGCTAAATTAACGGCATGTACGTTCACTAACCTTTTTCTGGGTCTGTCTTAACAGTTAAATGACAAATAAACGGTGAATGATAAGTTTGAAAAATACGAACAAAAGAAACAATTTCACGAATGTGCATACGGCAGAAATAACATTTAGGAACCCCTGGCGCGCTTAATTGAAAGAATAGGGAAGAAATAAGCACAGAGAACAAATCAATTTAATACACGGCAATGGGCGAAAGCCTACGTCAATTTTCGAAACAAAAAATTAGGGACGCATTGTTATTATATACGAGCGTTCAACATATGACTTCCGATCACATATTTTTCGATAAAGTTTACGTTTTTTTCGTATTCCGAATTTTAATCACACTTTCACTAATAAGCAACACCATATTTCCAGTAATCGTACACCACTTACGGGCGATAAATTATACGTGACTTCTAGGGTACAAGTTTCGTCCACTGTATGCCATCAGTTCTGCGTTTTGTTCACGCGATTCGAATATGAGTAAATTTTAATACGTTTCTGGTTTACACAAACTCAGAACATTAAAACTAGTCGACAGAGAAATGTGTAAAATAACTAATTCACCTGTTGAACACAAAATCTAACTATACACAATAACTAATCAATTAACGTTTCATTCAAATCGAAAATAGTGTACTATGAAATATCTAATCATATTCTGTCCTTTATCTATTAAACAAATTTGTATACCTGTTGAAAGCTGTATATTAGTGAAAATTTCTTCCTTCAAATAGGTTCATAAATACATTCGTGGAATATGGTATGTTATGACACTCACACACTCGGTGTCAACGATAGTGACAATAATAGTAAAAGTAATAGTTATTACGTTAGGGCTGGCTCATAATAGTGTGACTATTCTACTTTTATGGATTCTGAAGTGTATTATAAATAAACATGCCTTCTGTACATAAATTATTCCCTTTGAAAATTACTTAAAAATTGGGTTGTCAAACAAACGAAAAATGACAAAATGGACTAGATTTCCGAGCACACAAGGATGAAGAAAAGACATTTTTTATAACACTATCATTACAGAGCCTGGAAAATACTGAGTGGGCAAATTGGAAGGACAATGTCAATGGGATCTGAACGCCACTCAGGAAACTAGTGGGAATTGGACTTTGGTTTTCTTTGACCAGTGCTCATTGCATCAATGTCGCCCACTGGTGAAGTGTTGCCACCCAAAGCTCATATCACTCTACCAACAATAGTATGTTTTTATCTTTCTGAGTGTTAAAACATTGACTGAATGTGTCAATTCTGGGTCTTAAGTACGTAATGGGAATTTATGCGTACATTTTCCGAAGCACCGATTCGCCAACATTTACCTTCAATTTGCCAACGTCGATGAATTTGGTAGGGTTAGACACCCTGCACTAGAGGGTGTTTTCACATTGGATCCTGCTAATACACTTTACGGGGAAGGGGAGTTCGAGAGAAAATAGTCAGAAAAGCTTAAAAGAAAATCCATAATGCACACAGTGGATGAAAAAAAATCTTGTAGAATATTCAAACGCGAAAAGAGCTTCAGCGGTTTATAATGCTAATTCGAGATCTACATGTTAGTTAAGAGAATTTACAAGTGCATTATTGTCGCCTACATACAAAAATTACAAGGAACAACGATAATAACGCACGATTCGCATTTCCTTCTGCACTTTTCAGATCCTTACTAACACAAGATCAATGGCATTAAAACTCACAGTTGTGTAAAGTCTGAATTATGTAGAGAAGGCTTTTTTCGCGTCTACTGAACGAGCGTAAAGCACTGTAAAAATATTCTTGCCTACAACCTTTGCCCATGACACAATTTTGCTCCATAACGTATTTTGCGTAATGGACATACCAATAGTTCAACTATTTGACGGATAGCCTTTGTTAAGTCTACTGTATACCGCCTTTCTCTTATGGACGATTACATGGAAAATTTGAGTGGACAATTTTGCATTCACCATTCAAATGTTTCTCGAAGTAATCTTGAGAGTAAAGTTTTGATTGATAATCCCTAGAATCTTACGGAAGGAATATCTTTGAAAATGGCACAGTTAATTTAAAATTGTTTGAGGGAGTTGTTTACTCTTCCCTAAATTTCGAAAATTTCTCCACCTTAGGTTCTAAAATTTTGGTAGAAAAAGTATCGACAAATACGCAACTGCTCTGAAAATCGTGAACGCAATTTTCTCGTTTTCCCCACCCAGTCAATCTAAAATAAGAGACGGGGTGCACAGTGGTTTTAATGGCGACTATTTGACCGTGTTAATTTGACAACGACGTCTAACTAGAGTACTTTCAAATTATACTAAACTCATGTCTTAAAATTACGTTTTCTTACTAGCCTGTTTCTCCATTCTTGTACATCGGACGAAGCAAAACCCAAAGCCAGTGTAACCTTGATCACTTAACCGTTATTTATGGATCGTAGAACTTGTCACCGAGAAATATATCTCAGTTCACTGTAGTTCTAACAAACCAAGATACCTTCAGTGAACTAAACGTAGACTGTATGGCGGCTCGCGAGCTAGTTTGGCCTGTTGAAATTCGAAAGCTTGTCTCCTTTCGCCCACCGGAGCTGATTTGCGAATCGTTAAGCTACCTCATGTGAATAGACTTGTTCATGGAAATGAAAAGGAACCTTACCAATGACCCCAGAAAATTCCTTTTCTAGCTTGCCTAGGGTGGATGACCTTACATCGTATTCTGCCCCTTTCCATACGTTTGCTTTACGTTGTTCCAAAGGTAAAAGCCTTTTGCAAAATTAAATTTGAGGGAACTATCCTATAATTTATAAAAACTGTTCGCAAGGCTAATTATTTCTCTGCACTCTCTGAAAAAATTTCATAGCAATCGTTTTCGAAGCCTTTGACTTTGGAAGAAATTTATTTCATGAGATATGTAAATTATTCTACCGCCTATGTGCTTTCGTTTCCTGTAACTTGACACATTTTTTCTCTTCTACTTAGGGTGGTTACACGCTTGAAGTAAAGGAAGGGTTTTTGTAAATTCCCACCCTATTTAACCCCAGTTTTCTTGAGCAGCTGAAAATTCACAGAAAATATGCACGAAAACCCGCTTTACGACGACGGAAATTCATGAACGCATTATACGGTGTGCTATCCTGCAATCTAACCTTTACTTAACAGGGATTAACCTTGCTTATAAATTCAAATGAAAGAAAATCTTCACTAATAGCCTATCTCACCCATGTGAAAACCTGCGCGCATGCAGCGGAAATAATGTGTGGCCCCACGGTTGCTTTAAAATATTGTATGTCACTAACTTCGTCCTTAAAATTACGTCATGTTTTATGTTAGGTATATATTGATTTTCCTTAGCATACTATTCTGAAATGCCACGTATTGCTGCAATTTTTGTAGGTGAGATTTGTTTTTAAGCGACACACTTTGTTTTATTTATTATAAGCGACTGTACTTTTTTATTTTTATGCATTGAGACGAACCACGTCGACCATCCTACATATCATCGTCTACTCTCTTTAGGATTTGTTACCTTGCTTTGGCGAATTTACTCTTTTCCATCCTTAACTTTTCTATATAAGTTTAAAAAAATCTGGTCTTCGCACAAAAAAAACTGATTGCTTTGCTTATTCCAAATCCAAGAATATCATCTAGCATTGTTTTATGCCTTTTCTTCGCAGCTGGTCGAACATCTTTCTCTGGTTATTCCCCTTGTGTCGTATCCAGGTGAACTACTATACTACGCATTTATTTGCATACTGTGTTTGCTTTTGCGCTTTTTACGTAAAGTCATATATTTATTTAAAAGTATCGCCAGTCACAGGCAGTTTTTCGTTTCGTACCCTCCGTCTATATAACTACAAATAAGAACACGTCCCATATTTCGCCTATTGCGGTGCATCAGTCAATATTAAAATATATAAGTTATTAGAAAATTAGTTGGGTATTCAACCAATTTCAAAGTTCCGTCTCTAAAAGACATAATCTGAGAGGTAATATTGCTACGTGTGTTCGACGTATTAATTCTAACAAGTGCATTTGCGACTAACACACGTCGTATGTCGTACCAACCTCAAATAACCGAATCCGAGAAGACTTGATTTACAAAGTTTTATTTCCCCAAAAAGTCGGCCCTTAATTTATTTTACTTATGATTCCGCGTTCGTTCACAAAGAAGAGTTGGTTAAATGTTTAAATGTCAATGATTAGTTTCCCGAAGCCTGGTTCGTGTTGTCAAAGGAAATGTTCTTTCAAGCCAGCGAGTACGTATTGTCCGTGTGCTTTCAAGTACGCCGACACACGTACGTGCACTGAAAGTTTATCGGGAACTTCTTCCACAACTTCCCCAAAATAACACCCGAAACGAAACCTTTTAATACGACTTTCTTCTTTTCCGTATTTTTAGCGAAGATCACGGATATTAAGTCACGTCCCTTTGGCTGAAAAAGCTGCCGGAACGAGGACACCTTTAAAGTTCAGCCATAAAACAGAGGGCAGCACAAAGTACATAAGAAGCCTTATATGGCAGAGAGTAGTGGACTTGTGTTAGGATTCCCTGGAGTCAATTCTAACTAAAACAAACCCCGTACCCAACCTCTCTGCTCTCCTGCTCATCAAGATTCCTCATTAGACACTAATAAATCCCGGGGATGTGACATGAAGCTCTCCCTATTGTGACCCCGGTCCCGGTACTGGAACAAATGAGATTTCAGTCCGTAGCTCCGCCAAAAGTCCACACACGACCTCTCTTCCCCGATCTTGCGAAATCCAACGCCAATAGTTCCTTACAATACCCCCAATGCCCTAACTGATTCCTAGTTCCAAAGAAAAAAACGTACAAAACACATGTTCGTGTATCGAAATGAATGCATTGAGCCCATCGCTTTAAATTCAAACATCACAGAAGCAAAGAACTGAGCCCCAGAGCACTCCCAGCACAAGTGACGCTTCCCAAATTCTCTCGG
The DNA here is from genome assembly GCA_020615345.1 of Triops cancriformis. NCBI lineage: Eukaryota > Metazoa > Arthropoda > Branchiopoda > Notostraca > Triopsidae > Triops > Triops cancriformis. Next base: position 79,112 of record JAHZNP010000251.1, read on the forward strand.
GGCTTCAGCAACTAAAGAAAAAACGAGATCAATCTCAAATGGAAGCTCTTCAACGCGTTTCGCCCCCAGGCTACCCTCGCATATGGCTATAAGACTTGCATTTCCTCCCGTTGTTAGCCCAACTTCCGACCCGAACGCCAACGGATCAGCGGATGCTGACGCGCCTTCTTCTTCCTACTCTTCTTCCTGTAGAGCCTTCTTCTTTCGCCGAAGGAAATGCTACGTCCAACGAGCTCAATAGAGAACTCCACAGGCCCTGAAGAATCGAAAATGCCCTGGGGCGGTACCCCAAACAGCACTTCGCGCTTTGCCCCGCAGGAGCCGGTCGGGCGAGGCCTGGAGCGTTTTTTGGCCTGCGGAGCCGGCCTGGCCGCCGTGTGCGCTCTAACAGCCACCATTTGCGCCCTGGCCGCCACCGCCTGGGTGGACACATGGGAACCCCTGTGGCTGTCGAGTCCGCAAGATCTGAGCCCGTTCGTGGCCACGGGCTATACGGGTTTCGCGGCGGGGAATAATCCCGAGCGGACCCATCCGAAATCTAAGTCTTCCACGCCGTTAGGTTTCGCTAGTTCGGACACGACGCTTTCCAGCGACCAAGTGGCCCCCAAAGATGATTTTTCTTTTCCGGCCTCGTCCGCTGCCGCCAATGAAGCCAAGCGGACGACTGGTGCTAACGCGAGTGCTGATAGTGGGCGAAGCGAAGAGGAGAGTTGGATGGATTGGTTCTTGTCGCGTAATTCCAGCGCTCCGCCTCCTCCTCCTCCTTCGTCATCCCGTCGGCTCGTGAGCAACATAAGTGACATCGTGTCTTATCGCTACGCCATCAGTGGGAAGACGGCCGAATTGGAGCCCACGGGTGATCTGGCAACCTTTGTGGGCCACCAGCGTGTCAACGGCAGGAATTGGGCAGAAATACGTCGTAAAAACCTGACTACGACTGGTACTGCTCAGGAGACGGTGGCTGGCTCCGTGACTCGTACAGATCCGCTGCGGCCCACAGCCACTTTTGATGCGCCGTCTCATTCCCCTGATGATGAGGATGAAGACATGACCGACTACCGCTATATTTACCTCGACGATGACACCGGTGCGGAACAAAGCGAAGAGAACAAGGACCACAGCAGCCAGTACCAGTCCCAGCGAATGCCCGCCTCCCCTGAGGATTGGCCGCGGACACGTCGCTCATATGTTACGGTCTTTTTCAAGACGGGACTTTGGCGAACTTGTCCGGTCTACTTGCACGGCAATCTTCAACCTAACTTTGGTAAGCAATCTCAATCATTCTTCCTACCAACTCACCTAATCTAACCTGAGAACACGGTATTAAAGGGCGATGGACAACAGAAAACAACTTTATCTTATAAAAAGAGCGCAAAGTCTACTTTCGGGATATAAGTTGTCTTTCTCTCAGGTGCGAAATTATAACGAAGATATTGTGGAAATAAGAAATCTGAAATGCAAATGTTCCCATCCGTGACGTCACACTTCTCACGGCGGGGAAAAGGCCCAAAGTTTGGAAATAAATATCTCCAGAACGGCTGGTCGGAGAAAATCGAAACAAAATTCTTTCTTCTTAGAATAATGTATATTATAATAATCTGTCAAAATCTCTATATGCGTTGTTGGTGTCCAGTGTCCACGAAACTCAAAATTTTCCCGTCTGTGACGTCATGCTTCCCATGGCGGGCAAAGGCCAAAACTTTGGAAATAAATATCTCCAGAACGGCTGGTCAGGTAAAATCGAAACCAAATTATTTATTCTTAGAATAATGTATATTGTAATAATCCATCAAAATCTCTATATGCGTTTTTGGTGTCCATTGTCCATTAAGGTTACGGTGCACCCAGACGATTTTGACTAGAAGTGGACTTAAGTCCGATGTAAGACTTTTTTAAACGAAGACAAGGCTTGACCATTATGACAAGCTCTTTTTGCGTCGATTTAAGCTTGAACTTGATTTTGAAAGCTAGCCGTTTGCAATGATTTGTAAAGGGCTTAAATCCGAAAGCGGATTTGATAGCTCTTTTCCGGGATGTTCGACAGGAAAAATGACATCCTTGTTATCGTTTTCAGTCCACGACAGTGTAATAACAGAGGACTGTGAAAGCGGTTAGAAATCCCCTGGCTTCTTGTAACTTTTCCTTGTATAGATTCTTAAAGAAGTCTTCATGCTTTCGACACTGCCATTAACAACATATTAAAATTCAATTCGAGATTAATTAGGCTGACCCTATGCATTATAATTAGGTTATCTTTGTACAACAAACAGTTAACATTTGAGCTTATGAAACATGCAGGGGCATTGCATATACAAGACAGCTCTTTTTCCTAGTAAAAGGCTATGGTCTTTTTTAGCTACGGAGGAAAAATATTACGACCCGAACGAGACAGGATGACACATAAAATTCTTTTTGAAAAACTTCTGTTTTTAAGGTGTAACAGATTTTATATGTAAATATGTTAAGTTATTGTTTTAATACGTATGTTTAAATGGAAGTAATAAGTATGTATGACAAGTTGGAAGTAGTTACTTTGGTACCATTTTATGGAAATAATATGTAAAAGGCTTGACACGAATCTGTCAAATACGCTAAAAGAGCTTGCGGTTGATTTAAGTATTTTTTTCTCTGTACTTGATTTGGACTTGCATAGTGGGATGAGGGTTTGGACTTTGATTTGCCAAAATAAAAAGGTATAGTCTTGGATTGTGTTCAAGCTCATTTTTGGGAGGCTGAGGCAGAAGGTACAGAATACGATTCTAAGGATACAGGTGTCAGAAGTCAATTATAGTCCATTGTACTTCCATTCTGCCGGCATCGAGAAAACACCCACATTTCGCTATAAATGCACCACGAAAGGTCGAGCTTCAATAATACATAAGTAATGAGGGCTTTCGAGGCCTTGACTTATTTATTAGTAACTTTCCTAGAATTGCGCCGTTTCCGCCCAACTGCCAACGACGAGCATTCGCACTCTTGCCCTCCGTATCTTTCTCACCATCTCTGCCATAAAGCAAGCCAATTTGTAAACTCCCTTTTTTCCCAAAAATATCCTCCTTAACCACGCAATTTCACGTATTTTATGACCCGACTTTACCCCAGCCCACAATGAAAATGGCAGCCCGGAAAAATAGCGTAGTCTGGCGTACTGTACATAGCACATTAAAAATAAAATAAAAAAAATATAAAGCCTGCCGTTTAAGTCTCATCATCCCTTGCCCACAAAACGGTGAAGTATGGACCTTTTTCGCCGGACAATACCGACAGAGGGCGGTAGAAAGGAGTGAGGCTTTGACTTCTCCCTCCCGAGGAAGATTACATGCTGGTCCACAGGCAGCTACGATAATAATGATGCGGGCCGGTACTTTAAGGGCTAGCTTTTCTGTCTCCGTAAGAACCTAGGGAGGAGGGGGCGGGAGGGAGGGGATCGAGCGTCCACGCCCACATTTTTGTTAAGCTTTCCGTCCACGAAAAGGGACCACCAGAGTCCCCACGAGGATTGACGGCCAAAGAAGGGTGCACAAGTGGACAATATAACCCTCCCTTTCCCTAAGAAAGGGATCAACCTCATATGAGCTCGTAAAAACGCCGAGCTGAAGATATATCCGAATGCTCTTCTTCGGGGGGGGGGGGGGGGAGACGAAAAGGAATACTTTTTAGCTAAGGGAAAAGAAAGAAAAGAACAACCAGCTGAAGATTCTTTGACGATTGATCCAACTTTTTTTTTCTCTGTTCTTGGAATTTGGTCCATACCACACTTTTCGTCTTCCCGGGTTATTTTTTCTTTTTTTAGCCTTGAGAAGCTAGAAAGAAATATATCGATTCCTTGGGTCTTGCCAGAAATTGAGATACTTCCAAAGTACTAAAGAATGCGTAATCGATGAATAATGTTAGTTTCAATCAGTGGAGAGTGTAGGGAAACGAAACCAGAATCGTTCAGGGAGAGGTAGAACCTAAGGCAGAGAAAATCAAGAAGAAAACTTTCGATTTGTAGAGATGGATCATCGCTACACGCGACACGGCCAGGTGAATAACCTGATGATACACCCATGGCTGAAAAGGAAATCTTGCAACGAAGATCGCATTCAAAAAGTACGGTACAGCGCAGCTTCCTTGATACACTTTTCGTCAGAAAGTCAGGGAGATGGAAAAAGAAGAGTTGAACGAGCCGTCCTTGGCGATCGCATCTTCGACTCGGAATTGTCTACCGAGTATACTTCTCTGTATATTGGTGTGCAGTCAAGAGTACTTTCGATGGGTAATTACGGAAAAGAGACGTATCAGCACAATATCGTTCTTTTGCTCCTCTAAGCATTGCTTGGAACCAATCGAAACCATCATATTGAAAGTAATATCTGCAGAAGCAATGCCAGTCAAGAAAATATAATTGCGTTTCTCTGGAATGCGCTAAATTTAGAATAAAACAAGTTAAGACCTTTTCGTTAGGTTTAATATGTTCTATAGGGATATAGAACCAATTAAAGATACAGTGTTGCTAAGCATGGTATAGGGGACTACATGCTAAACGGCGCCAGCGATTTTGCAAAAATTACTCAGTATTTCATTAAACAATCTCGACAGTAAAGTTTTAAATTGTAATACCTAGTGCACATCGTCGAGATTTTCGTCGAAATGTTCTTTGTAAGTGTATAAAAAGTGAATCAAATTTCAACTTTTTTGCAGAAAAGCAATTTCCAACATTCGATCACAAGGTTCAGTAGAGTTAGAAGTATTCATTTAGAAGTATCCATTTGCCAAAAGCAGAATTTAAATCCGAAATAGTTCTGGAGTTGTCACCTAGGAAGTTTCAGGAAACTATTAAGGTAATAAATCCGAAACTAACCGACAGATTTGAATCCCGTTTCCGCCTATAAATTCAGCAAACGGTGCTTTAGTGTACCTCGAAGTCGTATATTTAAAAATGCTCTTTAAAAAATTGATTCCCTTTTGTTCTTAGAATAAAGTTGAAGTTTGATTCGCTTTTTACAAACTGACTAAATACTTTTAAAAGAAAAAGTCGATGATGTGCACTAGATATTACAATTTAAAACTTCACTGCTGATTTTTTTAAAACTCAATACTGAGTAGTTTTGGAGAAATTGCTGACGCCGTTTAGCATGTGATTCCATACACTTCGGTTATGGGCACCGTAGCCTTAATTCAAGAATGGTGACTTTCTACATTCTTTTTATCATTTAATGTCTTTCTTCCGACAAAATACATTTCAATTGTGCATTATAAGGCTTTGACCTTTGTGACGGTAAAAATCTTATTACCTTGAAACCCTGATTTTTTCACGCCACATTATGGAAATTCCCGGTTATGTCAACCACTGTAGTATAACTTTTGCTTCACAAACAATGTGTTCTTAAGTTAATCTCATTACTAACTAGTCATCGATTCCTGGGTACCATAGTTCATTGTTGGTCCCATAGAAGAATAACCCACAAAAAATAACTAAATGCGAAAAAAATCAATTAATCCTCTCCTGTTATTCCCCAAGGAAATTTGCATACACTGTAAAAAAATTAGTTTGTGAATTTACAATGATTCGTTGTGCAGCACAAAATTACAAGGACTTTACTGTAAAAAAACTTACAAAACTGATTTTTTAACCACGAATTTGTTGTAGAAAAACATTTTTAAAGTACTTTTACAGTAAAGTCCTTATAATTTTTTGCTGCAATTGTAAATTTAAATATTTTTTTACAGTGTAGCACATTCCTAATGCACTAGACATGCTAATTCGATTTTGTCTACTATTCGACTGTCAGCCACCTTCTGGTTCCGACCAGTTGACCAAATCGTTCTATTGTACTAATTCTAGGTTTGCAAGCGACGATAGATGTCGCTTGCATAGGGACTGTTCTAGGGCGGTGCCACCGCAAGCTGTGGCCTTAGGGCCTATTCGAGCCTACGACATAACACAGGGCGAAGTTGGGCATGTGTTATGTCAAGAAGTCGGCGGCCTTCTATAAGCTAAATTATCGTAGGCGGAAGAAAGATAATAAATAAGCTGTGCACAGTAAAAAAGGAGGTGCCAGACTGATAAAGCATAAGAATTCCATAACGATAAATAAAAAAAAAATGTTTTTGGGCAGCCTGGGTACGATAACTCGTGTCACTATTAGCCCTATTGCTTTTTTCATTGGATGCCTTCAGTAATATGAAACTTAGGTATTTGCCAGTATTTCTAATCAAGTGAAATAATTTCAATTAGCTACGTTGACGTGAATCTGAGCAATTTTCGCTTAGATTGTACTACGAATTGCGGAAGTGAAGTAGTTTTACAGCCAGTCACCTTCCAAGTGGAGCTAAATCAAGCCGATCTGCAACCGGTAACTCATTAGCAAAAATCACCGAAATGCGACAGAGCTCTGCAATTATTTTTGTTTATATCCGAGAAAAAGTTTTCGCTGGCTTGTCTTTATTTATCTCCTATTTTTAAAAAATAAGTTTTGTCTATTGCATATCGTAGAGTGGAAACCGGTTAAGACGAAAAAATGTTACGACGAAAAATCGGTTAAGACAAAATAACATTCGGTCCCAAAAAAATCATATCTCGTTGTATTGCATTACAGTGGACATTGGTTAAGACGAAAAAAATTCCGGGCCGTTCGATTTCGTCTTATCCGGTTTCCACTCTATTCCGAAATATAAGGTGAATCGAAATTTCGATTCACTTTTGATTCCACAATAGACTAAAGTTTGAAAAAAGTATTCAGTTAATTTCTGTTGATTTTGAGCAAATTTTAATAAAAGCTCCTTCAGGTTAGGTTTATTTATTTTATCTACTTATAATGTAATGAGATATATTTTTTCTGGGATAGGAAATGGACAGACCAAAACTCACAACATCAATTGTGTATGTACCTGAGCTTCCCAAGCTATTATCGCTTTTTGCTCGCCTTTTCACAATCACACTTAACTTTTAACCACTCGACCCCCTAATCCCTGAGATATAATACATTGAGCAGCCTACAAATCTTTCACGTCCTACCCAGACATGCTAAGACAGCTTACGTGGGTGGAAAGGGTATGGGCACGGTGAACAAATTACGAATAGCCTGACTTTCCATACACCATCCTGCCATGGCTCTTTCTCCTTGCGTAAAATTAATCCACGTCAAGCCATTTACATTCGCTGGTATGCTTTCCTCCTCCCTTACCTCCCTCATTTTGCTCCCAACTTCCGGTATCACCTCCTTCTCCTGCCAGCAGGCGCCCTGAAGAATTGCGTTCAATAATTTAGCTCAAGTTAACACTACACTGCCTTTGGAGTTCCTCCAAGCCAAGTTTTGATTTGCGACAGAATCGAAGTGTGCTGACGGTCGTTTTTCTTTTTTTGCCTTTTCATGGCTCTCTTTCATGTTTCGTTCAACTGACATTTCTTTTACAAATGACGCGAAAAAGAATTGCCCACGAAAAAAAATATACATATAAATGCGATGCTGGTATATCCAAGACATCAGAAATAACGAGAAAAAAACGGCATAAACTAGCGATAGATGCACGATCCTGTAGGCAGAACTGGAGCGGAAGGAGTGAAAGAAACAAAAAGTAGTATATATCACTCTCATAGTAGTGGATTGAATGACAAGCCACAGATGTTGGTAGCCATTTTTATGAGAATTCTCATTCAAATCACAGAGCGAAGTCTTATTTTTGCTGTCACAACACAGGGTGTTGAAAAGAAGGTAAAAATACTTTCCCTTAAAGCCTGTCACCAACAGACAGGGGAAAGAGAGAGAGAGAGAGACTTGTCATATTTCGTAATAAACGCTCAAATTCTCTTTCTTACTTCAGCATTTGCATAGTTTGGCTTTCAGCGGAGCGAGAAACTAGAAATGTTGAGTCTTTATTGCCCAGAGCAAAGTCTCCCAACATTTCTACTTCGTGGAAAAATTATTGGTTAACTTGCACTTTGAATAGCGACTTCCAAAAAGACCTAAAACTAAGGACGAAAGTGAACTTCTACGAATTCATCGTAAACTATTTAGGTGATCATACAATTCTACGTACAATTTTGTAAAGTGCTTTGAAAATTATTTTAGAAGTTTAATGTCAATACGTTAAAACTTCCAATAATACATTGGAATTCTTCAGTCTCAACGAAATCAATACCATCTAAAAAATAGTCCTGAAGCGTTGTTGTGTATTCTTTGAAGACAAACTGTGTCGACAAACCGACACGACTACCATTTTCTGTTTTCTACAATGGAATATTCCTTTAGCAAGTGTCTTCAACGAGATGTATTAAAAAAATACCATGTCGCACTTTGGTCGGATTCAAACCTAGCTGTTTTCTATGACTTTTTCACTCTTGTAAATAAATTGCAGTTTTATGTATGAATATGATCAGTGCTGCGTATTTCAGAGCCGGTGACGTTGCATTTCTATTACCCAAAGTTAGCTAATTAATTTGCAAAAGGACCGCTAGTGTCAGTCGGGGAATACGGCCGTTGTTAATAGAGATGGATAAAGCACCAACCGGCCCAGAAAGAAAGTGTAGAGAAGAGAGAGAGAAATTGCGAGAAGAGAGGACGAGAGAGAGAGATAGTAGTACGGTACTGGCAATAAAGTTTGGTGCTGATAACACAACAGTAAGGCGATAGAACCAACTGAGAAAGAGAAACCTTTTCCCTCTTCCCCTTCACTTGCCAATGACAAGAGAGATTAACTAACGTGCGACTCCCTTAATAGTCGTTGAGGGAGGCGAGGAACATGTTTTAGACAGGATGCTGTTACAGGAATTTGACTTCTTGTCACCACACAAGTTCCAAGAATGATACAACGCTTTATCACTGTTATAAGCCAAAGGTTACACTTTACTTTACTTCTACAAGATACGCATAACTACCTGGACTTAATGAGGGTCAACCCTACTATACAGGATACCTGTGAAAGAGAATTCGTAGGTTAAGCAAAACGTTTTTAAAAATCGCAAAGCACGGACAAGCTAACGAAGTAAGACCAAATTCATATAACAATTTAGACGATAGCATCCATATTAGCCAATAACACCAATATTTGACTAACACAGAACATGTGGGCGTAATATTGTACATCAACTACTCGAGCTCTACTACTAGTTCCAAATGTATATACTCAGAAGGGTACGTGACATTTGTAAAATGTTATTATGCTCCATTAATTATATAACTATGTTCCATATAATTACACAATTATGCTCCGTATAATTATATAATTATGCTTCATATAATTATACAATTATACTCCGTACAACTATGTTTTATATAATCAGCTATTTAGTTAGCTATATGCTAACTAAATCAAAAATCAAATAATCATGGTATACTGGCCTTTTTTTACTGTCAACGAAAATTAGGAATTCCGTCGGAAAACCGTGACAATTCCGTGGACACCGTTTTATATTTTCCTAATATTTTTGCATTACCACTTTTAATTCATAGCAACTACAAGCATTTGCTAAGATATTGTATCAAACATAGTATTAGAAATCTTAGTGAGATGTACGGCAGAGAGTTTAGAAACTGTCTATTTTGATGACGTCATGGACGACTGGCACAAAACGGGTTGACGGAGTTAAAAGTTTCGGTGTTAAGAATTCTCTTCCCCACACGTAAAATTTATTGTTGAAAGAATACATGTGTGTGTTTTTTAATAATTTCTTGAAAACTGTCAAATAATCATGAATTACTAAACAAACATTTTAAGAGAATATTTTGACGAGAAAATTAACATTTTATTAATTACAAATTATTGTCCACAAATATTTACAACATGTTTGGCTGGTGTGCAACAAATTTTTCATGAAAGTTCTCTTCGTAATTCGTACGCTAAAAATGGAGATAAGCATTGACATAAAGGAATTCATTTCCTGTAAAGGTGTCCGCTTGTTTAATACACTCATTACAACTTTTGTCGTTCAGGAGAAGTCTAAAGGACACCCACTTGTCCTAATTACCTTTAAATTACTACCAGCATGCACGTTGCGTAAGTGCACCCAACACCATTGCTGCTAGGAAAACAATTAAGGCGAAAAAAACGGGTGCAACGCTTCGCCTTTGTTTCGCAAACATGCACTAGCACGCCCTCTTTATTGAATGGTCTAATTGACGGGCGAATTATCAAAGGCTTGTCAATTCTACGATTCCAATGCTGCCATTCATTCTTCCGTCATAATATTACCTATCTTGACTTCGAAACAACGTCTTGTTTTCACACTCATTAAATTCCTGGTTTCCTTTCAATTTTTTCTCGCGCTTTTATGCCATTCAATACCAAAGTATGATACAATAGGTTCGTATGAAACCAATAGTAATCCTTACCGCTGTGACTATAAAAGAAGAGAAAAAAGGGGAAGAGTTCCTATTTTTCGGATATTACAGGCTTTTTAAGATCACCTTGCTGGATCTTCATCTAAAACGCATTGATCTCTTTGCAAAGCCTTGGAGGATTTAGGCAGACCCGTTGCTGACTTGATTAGATGGCAGAAACCAAGTCCCTAGCCGATAATGTTCATATTCTCGCCACACTTTCTTTTATCCCCTTACGTCCTTCCTTGTGCTTTCTTTTGTGTTTCCTTGAAATTGCGTTACAATAAAGAAAATAAACCTCCACTGAAAAAAGCGCTAAGGATAGACCCCAACCATCAATAATTCTAAAAAATAAAAGAAGGAAGAAAATGAACTCAAATTTCTTTTTACTCAACATCGTTCCAGCTAGCCAATACTTCGAAACTTGGTATAACCTTGCATATACCCAATGTGCTTTGTCCGCTTTTCGGTACCACTTAGTGTAATAGTTCTCTTTAGCGCGAGTTAATCATGATTATGTCCGTATTCTATTGTTTTACACGATAAAATCGCGCTGAATCTTAAGATTCCACGAAACACAGCAATTTTTCCAAAACGCATTATTCATATAATTGGAAACTACGACGTAGAGTGCAAAAGCAGAAAAAATCCTCAAATTGTATAGAAAGTGCGCCAACAATATCTGATACAATAGAAGCTTTTTTTCACGGATATTACAACAACGGACAGACCATGCAGGTCGTCAGTTGCTCCCGAATGTCCAATATAAAGGGCTGCTTGAAAGGAAGAATAGAATCGCGTACCCATTGATCGTAATAAAATAGGTTTACCGGACACCCACTGTGCCGTTCTATTTCGCAAAACTGAGCTTTCACTATATTATTGATTTAGAATCAAATAAAACTGGACAATGCTGCACTTTTTCTGCATCCAAACAATAAACCAATAAAGGCATACAATTGATAAACGACAAGTCGCTGAGATAAGAAATTACATTGTCATGCTGTACGAAAGCAAGAAATTCAACTTCTTTGTGGATTTTTTGGGGCGTTTTAAGACGTAAGATGTCCAGTCATTAGCCATGTTTCTGAAGTAAGAAAAAAATGCTGATTTTATAGTTTCATTTGTCCCACGCGACGAAAGTGCACACATACTAAAACTGAATGAAAAAATCTCCCCAAAATATTAAGCTTGTGAAATAGCTATTTGGAGCAATATTTTACCTTCAATTACTCGATGAAGTATCAGCTGATTTGCTTATAAGACTTTTTCGTACGATTTCCCGTTCTATTCATACTCATATAGCTGCAGGGGGCACAGCAGGGTCATATATGAAGAGAGCGTTAAAAAAATCACGCTTGATTGGAGCTCATTCGTCAAAGAAGCACGTGCTGGGCGCAATTTCATTGCAGGGGCGCCTCTTAAGAAACATTAAGGAATAAATCTTTTTTTCGTCCCAAGAACTCAATATAGAGGAAACAGAAGCCAAGTATAACTGAAACGGAAAACATCTCCAAAAAAGGGAGATGAAAAAGAGAAAAAATACTTAAGAGCTAGGATTTCGGCCTCTTTCTACTGTCTTGGCGTATAGACCTTTATATTTCAGGAAAGAAAAAAGGGAACCGGATATTACGTTTAACACTATACGAGAAAAGTAACTCCAGAAAAAAAGAGACGCGGTTCGTATAATCTTGTATCGAAGAAAGGCTTGTTTGATTTTCCTTTTTTTTCAGGGGGCTCTGTTTGGACAGCGTAATGGAGGAGAAAAATCTACACAAGAACAGAGTTTTTTTCACAGTGGTTAGGCTTTCTGAAGGTAGAAGGGATGGAGTATAAAAACTATAAGATTTATTACGATTTTGTTCAAACAAGCTGCAAAGATGTTCGAGTTAAAAGGCTATAAAATGGGCCATTGTTTCAGTTTGCGGTTGATATGAGACTTGGAAATGAGATTAAAAGGGCAAAAGAACTTTTATTAAAAGTCCTTTGACTTATATGAAGCGAAAAGCTTTGACTTTTTTTCTGCCCTCTAGATCCTCCTCTTGCCTTAATGACAAATTAAATGCTGAGCCTTGGAAATGTTGAAAGTTATTGTAAAGAAATGCAGTTGCAATAAAGAAAACGTTACCTATGGACAGAATCTTCAACACAATAAAATATTTTCGTGCTCAATAGTAAATTACCTAAAATGGAAATACGCCATGCAGACCAATCAGCTTGTGGACTTGCTTCTTTACATAAATCTCGAAAGAATTCGATTAATTTTAGATTCTAGTCGACTGTCAGCATTGTAATCTAAATACTGCATTGTAGTCTACAATCTGCTGAATCTCCAATATTAGCTGCATTTTTGAAAGCTCGATTAATTATTTCGTAAAAATACTCATTCAATATGGAATCAAACACACTACAAACCCACAAAAATATATACCTTACATGTAGCACATATAAAGTAAAAAAATAATAATAAATGCATGGAATAAATACCCCCGCCCCCGTACGTTTTCACACACGAATAAACAAAACTAAATAATTACACATTAAATAAAAAACAAAACTAATAAGCCATCCGTTCATCACTGACGCGAAACGTAACCAAGTATAACAGGGGCGCCAATAATGCACTAATTGTTGTGATTTTACCTGTAATAATTAGAGGATGGCAATACTGTACAAATGGCAATTATGCAGTAATTGTAGTGATATAGGCCAGACTATTGTTTAATGCGAATAATGGATGTTAGTGCTAGTCTGCTGAAAGGATTTATACCGTTGCTTTTAGGGTTTGGATTTTGAATGCATTATTCCTTTTTTAATTTCGTAAGAAATTTTTTAGTTTATTTT
>JAHZNP010000252.1:0-21065 GCA_020615345.1 Triops cancriformis
AGAAACTTTACCGATCAAATTTCTAATGTTACACCTTACAGATCGTAATGAAAACACACAGGTATAATCTTCACCACTAGTAGGACATTTCAGATGAGTTTCTGTCAAGAATCTGTGTATTTTAAGAAAAACTAATTAAAAAACAATAGAAATGCAACGTCGTAAGTGGTTGGCGCGAGTTGCAGAGGCGGCAGCTTCATATGCCACAAGGCTGGAAGTGCAGCGTCACGCAGCGTTGCCGTTTTTCACGACTCGTTCCTCATGGTAAAAAAATCGGCTGTTACAACCGTTTTGACAGGTGTCCTAGGACTTCTAGGTCTCTTGTAAAAACAAGTAAGAAACTATAGCGTTTGAGCTTTTACTGTGTCGTTCAGTAGCGTTCGGTGAGCTTAAAAAATATTTTTTTTTAATTTTTTTGGTAAGCTATAGTTAACGCAACGGGCAATAAAGTACCACCCGTTTTCATTAAAAAATGTAGCGAAATCAAATAAAGTTGATTATCTCGGTTAAATCTGAATCGTTTCACATGTAACTTTTTTTAAGGCTGCGTAACGGTATTTCACATGACCCTGTTTTTTTTTACAGCTAAAGAGACGTTTCGTTCAAAAGCTATGATTTTTGTTACTTTCGCATAACGTTACTTTTGACCCGAGTCTCCTCTAATCAGTACTACTGAAAAGTTTATACCACAAGATACATGACACAACCTCAGTCTTTCTGAGGTCATCAACTAGACGAGAAAATAAGGAGAAAGATTGTTTTCTTCGTATGCATCTTCTTTGTAAACGCAACGCAATACAAATACTATGGGAACAATATTTCAGAGAAACTGCCAGGTTAGCTTCTCTCTTTACCATTTTTGGACGGAAATTGTTTTGGGTGTATTCGTGCAAAGGACGAATGCAAGAAGAATCTAGTTTGATTTGGAAATAAATATAATATTAGTGAAAGAATCATAATTGTATTAAAAAATGCAGCCACCTTTGAGGTTCCGAAAAACATCTTTCCTTTAACTGGAAGGAAATATTATATCTGAAACAGCTTACGTCATAATTAATAAACAAGCCGTTTTAATTTTAAAAAATGTATTTAAAATTCAATACAATGGAGAATATCCCCCATCTTGTAAACCAAGTCACGTGATCCCGAGCTGAAACGAAAGCTGTGGGTACCCGTGGATACCAAATCCTGTTCGTACGCACAGGATGAAATGCAAGGCGATCGTGTGGCTAGGCACAGGATTCCCGTCTGAGAATGTGTTGGCCGAAGAAGAAGATAGCTTGTGCCGAACGTGTATTAGAAGTGGACTCGCGTAGTTGACACCAGGGTTGCCAGATGTTTTTTTCCAAACCAAAAATGGGGAAAATGGTTTGTTTCGAACGGCTTTGGTTTACGGAAATTTGGTTTGGTTTGTTTATGGTATGATCTGGAAAATTCATCGCCAATCGATTTGAGGTTGCAAATTAACCTCCATAAAATGGTCTGCGCTTCAATAAATCGTTTTCGACTTTAATTTCTTGTCATGGTTTGTATTCCGTGCTTCGCAAGGTTTGCAGTAGGTGATTGCTGTACCGCGTCTGACCCTAATATACGTCTTTTAGCTCGTGTATTAAGTCCACATTTTTGCTGTTGTCGTGACTCCACTATATCCCGTCTGATAGTTTTTTTTCGGTACCGTCAAAACGAAGCTATATGGGTGCCTAAAACTCTTCTGTAATTTTTAGCTGAACCTCAAACTCTTTTTGCAACATGCTTTTAAGGTTATGTCTTCCAGGATTGGATTTTTGTTGACAGAAATTCCTCCCTTTTACGAAATGCGAGTAAAGGCATGAGGATTTCCTTGGATTATCTTAAAAAATAGACATAAGCAGCGGAAAGGAAGGTACTCCAACTCTCTTCTAAAATAATCGGTTACTCACTGGTTAGTTCAGGGCAAAGTTAGTAAGTGTAAACTACTAATAACCTGTCAAGAGTTGATAGCTTACTTGACCCTGCTAGAGTGATGTAAAAGATTTTATTGATCAGCAATATGCTTAAACACGACTATGTGTACCTTTGAACGTCGAATTGTCGGCTGAAATAATGAAAATCGTCAGAAATAATCAAAAGTTGAATTAAGTCGGGATTTAATTATTTTTCACTTCATAATTAGTATGAATTTAATCACGAAGATTTACAAGAAAATAGTGCGCAGTGATGCCGCAGAAGGTTTCCCACAATCAAGCTAAGTGATTTAGTTATACTTTATCAATTTTTATACTATTTGCAAATTTTGGTTTGTTTTTGGTTCGTTTTTCGGGTTCATTCGGTTTGCTGACTGAAAAAAAATCTGGCAACCCTGGTTGACACAGCCACACAGGCAGCAGAATTTTACTGGTTAATATGAAATATTATTGAAGTATTTTGCATTTTATTTCCTTGCAATTCGATGTTTATTTACCGCTGCACTTGAAACAATACGGGGGAAAAAATCGTAAAAGGATCGGATCTTTGATCGGATCGGATCGGATCGAAAAATGTCTCGATCCGGATCGGGATCTTCTAAAAATCTCGAGAGAACGGATCGGATTGGATCGGCAGAGCTTGACCAATAATCCAGAAGGATCTGGATCGGCCGAAAAACAAAAGATCCGGAACACTGGTCTGAGGACGTAGTCGGTCTTGATCTTAAACCGTTATCGGTCAAATTTGCCTCAGTTCCTTTCAGGGGACTGACGGATCCGTCAATTTGCACGACAGACCACGATCTTGACGCTGGTGACGTCACGGGACCACGGGACCGCGCCTGGCCAATGGCAAAATCACGAGATTTAAATTTCTTATTTCTTATTTTCTAAATATCTTCGTTATTATTTCGCACCTGGGAAAAAGAAAAACTTATCCGGAAACTAGATTTTTTGCTTTTTTTTAGGCAAAGTTGTTTTTTGGTGTCTATTGCCCTTTAATATTTACTGGCAATTCCTGTGCGACAGATGTTGAAATTCAGTACCGCCTATAACCGTCAACGACCCTCTTTAGTTTTTCAGGAATTCTAGACTAATTGGATTGGTGAATCCTATTGGTGAACCCAGAACTTCTGTCATCTCTAACGTATGTTGAGCAGTTCTTAAATGATATTTCATTCTGGGTTTGAGTCCGACCTGTTGCGTTTTGAAAGATACTTCGAGTGATTTCTGTGTCCGCTGGGCTGGGTTCCCTAATTAGAAGACAAAATACTTACATAAACTTTCCGCTCTCTCAGATTCTTTCTTCTGTTACATCTAGGTTACCTAGCTTGCCTTTTTGATCTGCTCATCCCGCTAACCTTCCTTTGCAGCACGTACAGAAACTCAGATTTATACAAAATCAGTTTTTATAACTCAAAATCGAATACTAATTCTTGAAGAAAACTGAACAGTTAAGCAAGAAAGAAATCCTGACCGTAAACTCTTCGAGTATGACCAGTGGCGTCACGAGTTATTGTTTAAATTTTTTTTTAGGGTGAGGGATTTTACCAACTGTAAACCTACTATGATAATTGTTTACCGAACATTGTAGATTGTAGTACTGAAACAGTTATTAAAATAGTATTTGTATTTTATATAGTATTTAAAAACAGATTTTTGGTTTCCAAATTTTACCGATGACGACTAAAATTATACGACTCGGTTTCTGACCAATTATTGAAGGGATGCACCCCCATCCCGTCGCGACGCACCTGAGTATGACATCCCTATTCCGAAACTGCGAGCATACAGATGTGCTCCGTATGCGAACTTCAGGTGATGAAAATTTTCTGAAATCCTACTATACCATGAAAATAAAATAAAAACAATCGTCATACTTTCCAAGGATATATATTTGTATCATACACATGAAAGTTGTAAACAGGCCCGAGATTACAAGTATTGAGCTGGACACCAAGGGCGTCTCTACACAAATTATCCCTATGTACCTCAACGCATATTAATTTTTGTCATACCAAGAAGAATAAAAGCGCCAACTGTGCGTCACCAAGCGTGACGTTATCACAAGACCAAGCAGAACTTTAACTGTAGCTCTGATTGGGATACATGGCATTAGTTGGCGAAAGGTACTGAAGATCCTATAGAAAAATCCACGTCTTCAGTAAGATATTTACTTAAGAATGAAAACAAGGAGTCACATAAGTTATCACTTTTAAGATATGAGCATTAGAAGGTTCCCGACTTGAAGTGTTCAGAAGGTGTATAGTCCGAAAAACAATAGTGAGGATTTGACGTATTCCATAAATATTTCCCTTTCATAACGCAGTGCCCAAAGCCAGATGATGATGGTGATGACTGTGCCTCTCGACTTTCAGGTGTTTGTGGGGTCGGTTCGGCCGTGCCGGTGTTATGTCCGCCACGACCATGGGGTGCTTTTTTATTAAAGGCGATGGTACATCTAATAGCAAGCTCGTCAGGGAACGAGGCCTTTGCATTCCGGGATAGGGGCGATAGATCTTGCCGTTTACTTGTTGTTGTGTATTCATAATGTTCTTGCTATTGTTATCTTTGACCCGGACTGCCGCTGAGCCAGCCGATCCTCCTGAGCACCTTCCTCCACTTTGACTTGATCCCAGTGTATTGTCTGAGTCCGCCGCCATTAAATTTGACATGGACTTGTAACGCATGTAAAACAAAGGCGACGAGGTTAATGTTTGCTGGGGTTGACGCTGTTTAACAGGCGTGGCGCCAGAAGTGGCCGTATTCGATGGTGAATTCCTAGTGAACACCATGGCCGAATGCTGACGGTACATACGCGGCTTGGGCACAGGGGCGGGAGGGGTAGGGATTGGCTGGTGGCTAATGCTCTTTCTGTAAAACCTCGGCGCATGCGACGAAGCAGCAGCGGCTGAACTCGTTGTAACCGCGGACTCGTCCAACTTGGAGTTATGATTTTTCTTCTCGGCTTTGTGCACAATGTTCCGCGTGGTACGACTGTGGCGTTTCGTTTGCTGTTGTGTGTCGCTTTTACGCACCGCATTGATCTTATTTTCATCCGCCCCTAAACTAGGACAAGGCGCCATGCCCCTGATGTAGTCATAGATTTGGTCTATCTCTTGGCAGTCTTCCTCAGTGAGGTCCAGCGAATCCGGGTTGCTCGTGGCCGTTTCTTCCACAACCGGTTCCTTATCTAAGTCTGCGTTCCATTGCGTCGATAGGTGTTGCGTTGGAAGAGAATTTGGGGAATGCGTTTTCTTCAGAAGGGGTAACAGAGGAATCCGCCATTGCTGACCGTCGAATCTCAAGTTTTGACTAAAGTTTGAGTCGTAAACTTGGATCTTGTCCGCCATTTCACTCCATTGATCGCAACAGCGATTCTCGAGGTCCCGGAACTCATGGGACTGCTTTAAAGTGCTAGCATTGTGCGGAATCTGCATCTTTAGTGGGACAGTGGGGGGTAGGATGGCAAGACCCTTTTCAGGCCGTAAAAGTGGCCACGCGACCACGATTTCTTCCTCGACAACCGCTAACAGCCTCATTTCCATGCAAAACTGCTGGCCGGGTTTGAGACCCCTCGGCGGTGTTCCTGAAGCCATTCTTACCATCAGCGGCAAGCGCTTGGACAGCAAATTGCGGACGGGGTGGACGCCGCTGATGTGATCTTCTTGGGCAATGGGACTAAATTTGGACTTCAAATCCCAAGGTAAGTAGACGTTGCTGCCTTTGGAGTCGAAGCAGCGCAAAAAGCGAGCGGGCCGGTGGCGCAAGCTGCCTTGGATTTCGCCGACTAAGATGAGCATTTCCCCCAGTGGAAGCAAGCGAGGACGCTCGGTGGTGAACTCGATTTGATCTGAGCGCGAGATGTAGGCTTTGCAGGCTTCACGGACGAGGCACGCTTCTGGGAAACGTCGAGCCAACTCGGCCACTGATTCAATGCAGCGCACGGCTTTCCCATCCTCGTTTAAAATTTCAAAGTAGCCCTTGAACGTCTCCGGAATGGCTAACTTGGGGCCGACGTTAACTACGCGCTGATGATCTTTGAACTTGACGCACTGCGCAGCGATCCGTACACATTTACCCACGGATTGTAAAAATACCTGAGAACTTAGGTGAGGGTTTGACAGGCTGGGGACACCAAGATTCAGGTAATGGCCTTTCACAATCCGTGCTATATGAGGCAATTGTTCATGCTTGAGGAGTTCGTGCAGATAATACGGCGTGTCATCCCAACGTGTGCTAGCTAGTAGCACGGCTCCATCGCATTCAGCCATATTCTTCATTGTGTTTCCCGGACGAGAAAAAAGGCAGAAGATGTCGTCCTCTCCAGCTTTTGTGAAGACGACTTAAACGTCCTGGAATCTATTTCACAGTTATCTCTGGAGGCGTCATTCAAGAGTTTTTTTTTGTGGGGGGGGGCGAACGTTTCACAAAAGTGGTGACTTCCTAGAAATAAAACAAAAAGACAAGAATGAAAGAATGAAAAAAGTTCAGAGATTTTTCTCCACTTTTAAAAATCTTGATCCTCTAAGCTCTAAAAAGTAAGGTTATAGCCCTTGTACATTACATCGAAACGGTTACTGTCCCCAAGGGACATACGAAAGAGAAGCCGCTATCGGTAATTATTGAAATTGACAGATGAAAAAGTACAGTATTGAAAAACCATCATGAAAATGCAAGCTGACAACCTTTGGCTAGATGCTGTTTAGAATCAAAGCTGTTTGTGTAGTTGGAGACCAAGGTGCATTGACTTCAATGCAATTAAATGGCAACAGTAATTGCCCTGTATTAAACCTTGCAAAAAAAATGCCCTTACGATATCCTTCGGAAGACGCAAATGCCTTCACGTGCGGGTAAAGAAGAGGGGATTATTCAAGGTTTAAAATTGACCACCCAGACCAAGCATATATAAAAAAAACTTCCTAAAATCCAATTCGCGGATGTAGATTAAACTAGTTATAAAACTCCAGTGTCATGTCCTCCCTATTTAGAAGTGAGCATATCGGTTTAACTAGGTAGTTAGGTCAAGTGATAAAATCGAGATGTAAACACAAGAATTGTCAACAGGAACCGAGAGGAAGTTGGTAATCTCAAGTCGTGAAAACTGACCAAAATGTCGCCAGATTTCTAGGTCGCCGCGTACTTTTGAAAGCTTCAAAGCTCTTTTGGCCTACATTCTTCCCTCCATTTTTGGAAGCGTATACATTAGCCGTAATGAAATATAGGCTGTGGCAAGACAAGGAGCATCACAAAGCTCGCTATGTTTTGAATGTGAAAATGGCTATGCTAATCATCCGTCACGTTTCGACTCCTAAACACAGCTCTTGGCAGTCCGAAGGCTCTCCCAACGAAGAAGTACCAAGTTTTTCCCTTCCGGGATGATATGAACCGTGCGCAGGTAAAAAAAAAAGTGGTAGAAAACGCTGCCTAAGTTTTTTAATGTCGGTAAAGGGGTCACGTAGTGGCCTCATTGGCCTTTAAGTGTTTTATTCCACATGTGGCCTGTTCCTTTTCTTGTCCGTATATCCTTGATTTGCTTAAACTTGCCATTTCAAACCAGAAACTCCTTTTAGGACAGGGCGTATAATTTTTGCGAACACAACAAAGCCATCGGAAAGGTGACACATCCTGCTGTCATGACAGCTTACTGAGTTCGGAAAGTATCATGTGAATAAATTTGCAAAGTAAGTTAGAATCCAAGCTTTGAGCACCAAAATAACAGCAAAGGAAGTGTTCCAAGCCTTTTGAGAAGTTCTCAGCTCTTAAAAGACGATCATAAAGAGGAGAAAAGAGCTAAGGCCAAAGCCGAGTCAAAGTCATTGCATCGCGAGCCAGAGCAAAAGCGGTCACTCACCTTCCCCTTTAGGCGAAGAGGAACCTTGAAGAGCTGGCAGATGAAGAGAACTGGTTAGCTTTTCAGTTTTTACAGGCTATAGAACACGGCACAGACATAACGACAGGTAAAAGAGGCGAACGGCCAAATGAACTTGGGCTAACACTAACTTGCTTACTAATACTAGTCGGCAGTGAAGAAATCCTCGATTTTTTAAGAGTATGCTGCAAGGACGGATAAGACTGCGCTGGACCGGAGATCTGAGTAGTCTGCGAGCAAGCGAAATTTGCGCTCTTCTTTTCTTTTTTAAGGAGATACCAGAGGAAAGTTCCAATGTAGTACGTTTCAGTCACATGCGTAATTGCATATGTGGACCACTGAAACTAACGAACACAACACCGGTGCAACACGACAAGAGTATATACACTGAGAGGCTTTCGGCACTGGATCTGTTTCTGTCCGAGTTTCCGGTCTGGCACAGTTGGTCCTTTCGTTCAACTCCGTTACACTTTGGGGCTTTTATCATGCATGGCCACGAAACACACTTTTCAGTGAGACAGTCACACGTTTCTGACCACTATATATCCGATATGCTACAACTATTGCTACCTATAAAAAAATAAGAAAGTGAATGAACAAGACCGTAAAATTTAGCTTATATTTGAACTTTCTTTTGTTGCCTTACTTGACCAACAAACTGAGTTGCAGATGGTTCGAGCGTACATCACTCGGGATTGCACGGTCCAAGGTATTCAGGAAGACTGAGGACTGGTAGGTAGACTTGCTCAACACCATCAGGCGGATTTGGGGAAGGCGGACCAGGATATACGGCAAGCAGAGGGAAGCCAAGAAGGTAGAAAATTAGCTCCCTTTGGCATATCAAACACGACATACACAAAAAGGTTCTATAGCTATGGGGCGTTTTGGGTTAACTAAGCCCCCTGGCAGTATGCTTCAAGGGTACACACCCCCTAGTCAGCGCGCAGAGAAGTTCCCCAGCATAGACTTCTATTTTCTGCCAGATTAAGCGGAAAGTGCATATATACATGTTCGATACCACTTTTCCCTTATTGGGGGCTTGGTACACCGAAATTATGTGCATTATTTTACCCCACTTGGAAATCTGTTGAAACTGAGGTTCGACGACTGGAAGCTTTAATTTTACCAGAACTCAAGTTTTTGGCTAGTAGAGTTCAAAGGAACCGGCCTGATGAAGAAAAAAAAAGGACAATGGGCTTTTGTGTACAAGGCCACGCGCAGTTAAGTTTAGCCCACTGGTACTAGGGATATCCCAGCCTGTTACCCCAAGTACCAGGTAAAAGAAGGAAGAATGTGGTGGTGCGTTCTAGGTTGAAATTACCGCACCGGTGAAGTGACCATCGGGCTTTTTTTCTACGGGAAGCTTGCGTGGAATGTGAAGGTGGCATAAGATCATTATTATGCAAAGAATGAGAGTAAAGTCTGGAAGTTTTATTGCGCCAGACCTTGACATCATCCCAAGATTTCCACTTGGTTGGGTAAAGCCTTTAAAGTTACCCAATGATAAGGAGAAGTAAAGCAATGGTTCTAGTATTCAAAAAACGCGGAGCACTAGAAGAAAAGTGTGTCGCGCTTCGTCACTTCTTCATAATCTTGAAGGATGGAGTTTTTGCTGAGTTTTCGCTTTTCTGAAACCAAAATAAGAAAAAAAGTTATGGCAAATTCTGATAATCAGGTATTTTTCCGTGCCATATGTTGATTTTTCAGTGTACGAAGGTAAATGACAGCTCCAAGGACACGCGGACTACATTGTTGTTAATCATTTTAAACTCCATTGACCTGAACGTCAAACCATCTGCGAAAATTCTTCTGGTCGTTGGTACTGTGCGTGTACTCTACGTTGAAGAAATTACTGATCCATAACCTATTAATATCACGTAATTTTCTTGTGAAAGTACAAAGCTCGCACCACATGGTAAGCAACGCCACTGTTTGCTCCCTCGCAGTCCGAATGTAAAGTACAAGTCTAAACTTCAGATATGAATGTGTTTTTTTTCGCATACAACTAAGAGATCGTTGCAGACATCTCTACCTAGAACTGATGCATGCCTATTAAAGCCAGCAATTGATAGTAAAAAAGTAGAACAACTCCGCAAGCCAGACTACGGCTCTTTTTTTTTCAAGAGGTGGAAAATAACAAAATCGTACTAGTGATATGGGGGTTCAGTAACAGTGGTTTATGCAACGAACGTTTTAGAATACCCTACGGATTGTTAGAGCATTTATATTTAAATCGGAAAACAATACATTAAGCTATACATCTACCTAAACTTTAAAATTTCGTATTTTACGCACAAAGCCGTTTATGTAACAATTGTTTAAGGAGTCTGATTGAGTAACGTGAAAGCTGTTTGGGTATATTTTTCAAAAGTTTTTTAATATGAATTTTTATAATCACCAAAAACCCTATTATACTAGAGTCTTTACTTTCCCACGGTTTTGATATTTCAAAATTTTACGTAGACCTGTAACGTAAGGGAAACGCTGAGCTTTTCCGTGACTTGCAAAATACAGTCTGAATAAAATAAAACCAGCCTTTTATCTGCTGAAGTTTCTTATTGTAATTACATTATAACAAAGAATCGCCCAAAGGAAAACAATGACTTTAAGGAGATAGAGAGCGGTAATCGTAGAAGGTGCTCATATTGGCAGTTATACTTGTTTGGGTTATCGGATAAGTTTTAACAAAACTAAACCGTAGTGCAGATGCTAAAGTGAATATATTCTCACCACATACTACACAAAAGGGAGAAACATTCGTACGTCTACATGAATGCAAACAATACAAAATGAGAACGGAAAGGTGCTCAGAATTGTTGGTTAGTGCTTCATCGAGGCATGAGATTGTGTGATCTGGGCTGTGTCAGTTACGCTGCAAAATAGGAGTAACTAGACGCAGCAGGAAAATATTGGCGAATAATATCGGCAGGGACCGGAAAATAAGGAAAGGTGCCAGGATAAACAGGACCGTACACCGAATTGTAGGAGGGTCCGGACGATGAGGATACTGCAGCCGCGGCCACAGCAGGTCCTTGGCCATAAGACGTTTGTACGGAGACACGCCGATAACCTCCAGGATATGCGCTGGTTCCAGGACGATATTGCCAGCTTGTCGCTTCCTTCGACTGCAAATCTTCATTAGAAATCTTAACTTCTTCGTTATTGGCTGCACAGGTATACACAAAGGCTAGTACCAGGGCAGCAATGGATACCTAAAAATAGCGTTAAAAAGAAACGATTTCTAGGAAAGAGATTTAGCTAACATGATACTTAGCCATTATGTGCTGAACCTTCAACAAATATCGGACTTGAACTGCAAGGGTTCTACAACTATTGTATTGACGTCTGTTCCTATATATACTCACTTACCAACCTTGAAACAGCAATATGAGTTTACGACGATTGAAAATGGCCCATTTACAGGACATGGAGACAGACATTGGTGGATCTTTTCACGCACGATTTTTAAGATACACTTACAATTTCAATTACCTTTCGTGCGAAATTTTTATTAAAGCATGGTCTGTTTGACCTTGTACTAAATCATTACTCGGATAACCTGCAACGCGCGACATCCCAAAGGCTTGAAAAGACATTAATTCAAATCCATGATTCCATCGAGTCGTTTGCCGATAACGGCCTATTCCGAACCAATAACACGGTGGGCGAAAGTGCTATTATGACATTACATATCAATTTGACTTTATTAGAAAGTTTGCTAGCAGCTACAATGTGACAATGATAATGACAATGCATTGTCAATGCAGTGTATGACAATGCAGTAATGTGTCACACACTGTGCCTCTTCATTATTAGTGTATAGGCCCAAATATCTGTCCCATAATGTAATAGCTGAGACAAAATACAACTAGGGCTGGCAACGGCTCGGCTCGGCTCATTAGCTTACCGAGCCGAGCCTCGAGCCGGTACCCTTGAGCCGAGCCGAGCCTCGAGCCGGTACCCTTGAGCCGAGCCGAGCCTCGAGCCGGTACCCTTGAGCCGAGCCGAGCCTTGAGCCGGTACCCTTGAGCCGGCCGAGCCTTGAGCCGGTATCCTTTGAGCCGAGCCGAGCCTTGAGCCTGTTTTTTATACTTTTATATTATAATTTTTACATTTATATAACTTTTATCATTTTTCCATTGTTTATTTTCACTTCTTTAATTGTTTTCGTTGCTTTAGTTACTTAATTGCCGGTACTCTTGCCGGTACCCTTGAGCCGAGCCGAGCCTCGAGTCGGTACCCTTGAGCCGAGCCGAGCCTTGAGCCGGCCGAGCCTTGAGCCGGTATCCTTTGAGCCGAGCCGAGCCTTGAGCCTGTTTTTTTATACTTTTATGTAACCTTTATCATTTTTCCATTGTTTATTTTCACTTCTTTAATTGTTTTCGTTGCTTTAGTTACTTTTAAAAATTCACAAATTACCACTTTACACAAGGTAAATGGAAAAATATAATATATTAAAAAAATTAGGGTAAAATAAGCAAAAGCCAACCAAATCAGTTGATGTCTTTATTATTCTTATTATTTTTATTGTTTACTTTTAACATTTTATTTTTTTAAGAATATTTTCGTACACTGTGTGGTTAGCTTAGCCACGTCACATACAAATTAACCACTTTACACTAGAGAACCAGCAAATTTTGTCTCCTTCGATTAATGCAGTAATTTCATATATTCTTTCAAAAATACAATAAGCCACCTTACTTGATGTCGGAAATGTTTAAATAGTCTTTATTGTTTTATTGTTTATTTTCACATTTTTTAGTTTTTATTTTGTTTTAAAGCATATTTTCATTCAATAATTGTGTTTAGCTTAGCCACGTCACATACAAATTAACTACTTTACACTAGAGAACCAACAAAATTTGTCGCTGTCAATAAATGGAAAAATATAATATACAATATTAAAAATAAGGGTAAAATAAGCAAAAGCCAACCTAATCAGTTTATGTCGGAAACCTAGTCTTTATTATTTTTATTGTTTACTTTTAAAAATTTTTAAAGAATATTTTCGTACACTAAGTGTATTTAGCTTAGCCACGTCACATAAAAATTAAACAAATTACACTAGAGAACCAGCAAGTTGTCTCCTTCGATTAATGCAGAAATTTAATATATTCTTTCAAAAATATAATAAGCCACCTTAGAATAACAAAGGAAGAATAACGAAGTATTCGAAGCAGACTTATAAAAGCATAGGTAAATTTTTTGGCAGAGACATGTTGTAGTTCTGATTAGGGCTGGCAACGGCTCATCTTGGGATTTCGGTATAAAGTAATGATATGTATATGAATGGAACATCAGCACTTTCCTTGTGAAACTTTGGTGACCTTCTCAAAACTCGGGGCTAATCCCCATGAGAGAAAAGGGCTGGCCAGAACCCTTTATGCGCTGGAACCACTTCAATTGACCCCTAGTTAGCATTCTGTGTTTCTGTCACACAGCTTAACACAGGCATATTTTCTCTATATATCTTTACTCTTAAGCCGAAATCCCAGGACGAGCCGTTGCCAGCCCTAGTTCTGATGGTTGATTTTGTAATGAAACTGAGCAGCTATAGTATGCGGCTTTTATAGGCCTTCGAAAGTATGAAATAGCGTTAGTATTCAGTGCATTCTCATACCAGAGCTGTGCAACTGCACCTCCCTTCTCTTTGTCCCTTCTCTTCTTTCACCTCATTTCTCTTCTTTCACTAATCGCGACTTTAAGTCGGGTTCAAGCCGGTCAAGTTGGTTCAACGAGCCTATCTGTTAGTTGGGTTGGCGTGAACCGAGCTGAGCCTGTGAGCCGGTCTATGCAAGCCGAACCGAGCCTTTGAGCCGGTCGTTCAAGCCGAGCTGAGCCTTTGAGCCGGTCGTCCAAGCCGAGCCGAGCCTGTGAGTCGGTCGTCCAAGCCGAGCCGAGCCTGTGAGCCGGTCCATCAAGCCGAGCCGAGCCTGTGAGCCAGTCCATCAAGCCGAGCCGTGCCGGGCTCGGTTCGTCTTGAGCGGCTCGGTTTGCCAGCCCTAGTTACTCTTGTTAGCTTTTGTCTTCCGAATCAGTTAAATTTTCCCTCCACCCAAAACATCGATAGCGTCTAATCGATTTCACAAAAATGGCGCTCGCTCAAGACAACACAACACGTGGGTCGCCCATTCAGAACACGACTTTTGAAATCCTCGTTGGAACCTACGAGGAATTCATTTTAGGCTACAAGTTAACAAAAAATACCGAAGGGGTAATTATAAAATATACGTTGAAATTTAAATTTTGCTGAAGTATTGGTAAAATTCCGCCATCAAACAGGGATGGGCATTATCGCAAAGTTTCACTAACAATAGTCACTGCGGTAGCGTACGTTCAGTTGCCGTTTCTTCGCGCTATTTAGCGTCAGGCAGTGCTGACGAATCAATTAGGCTTTTTGATCTGAAGCAAAGAACAGAACATGGCTATTTGCAGCAACACACAGGTAAGTCTCTTTTTCCATAGACATAATCCCCTTCAAACTACCTGGTTTTCCAGGAACTATCACGTGCTTGGAATTCTACAAAAATACCCATCTGTTCACTGGCAGTGACGATGGAAATATTTGCGTTTGGAAAACCCACGATTGGCAGTGTGAAAAAACTTTAAATGCCCATAAGGGTGGCGTCGTAGCACTCGCCATTCACCCATCCGGCAAATTAGCCCTGTCGGTTGGTAAAGACAGAACTTTGAAAACTTGGAATTTGATTAAAGGGCGAACAGCCTATATTACCAATATCAAGTCAGGTAACACGCTATGAAACTTTTTCCGAATTTGGAGTAACTTTTCTTCTATTTCGAAACTATTAAAAATAGTTGCTGAGTTAGTAACATGGTCACCTTCCGCTGATTTATACGCAGTAGCTGTAAACAATGAAGTTCACATTTACAGTGTAGCTGTAGCGGGAATTGTCCACGTGATTGATTTCCAGCACCGCGTTTCTGCTGTTGTGTTCTTGACGGTAAGATTTTAATGACGAGTCAAATACTACCATAGTTTTATCATATAATTTCCAGGATGATATAGTAGCTATTGGAGGGGAAGCTGCTGAAATTGAGATCCATAACGTTCAAACAAAAGAGAAGTTGTCTAGTTTTGCAGCTCATGAGAAGCGAGTACGCTGTTTAGCGGTCTGTCAACTTACTAAAACTAGCCTTTTAGCACCCGGGATAGAATCAGGAAATTTATGGTTCGTGTCGGCCTCCAACGACGGTTTCATTAAACTTTGGAATTTCTCGGTAAGAGTGTCTTGATGGTCGTGGAGCATGAAGCAAACTAACTTTTAATGTGTCTTTTCAAAGCTCGCTGAACCCACCGTTGATCCAGAAAATATTACTTCAGTAAACACGACATGCAGGATCACCAGCTTGGCTATCTGGCAAGGTATAATGACTGTGAAGCAAGAAGATGGGACACAGGACGAGGAAAAACAAGGTCAGACAAAGGAAAATGACACATCGGATCACACACGTAGCGAAAAACCTAGCAAGCCCTCAGAGAAACCCAAAGCTGCCAAGCGTAGACCTCAAGCTCATGTTACCGTGGATTACACACCCGCTTCATCTAAAACTGCTCCACAACCGAAACCCATGCCAAAAAGCTCTTCTAAAGCAGTAGCCGTTAGAACCGAGAGCAACAGTGGTGCGGATATGAAGGGGAAACAAACCATTCGCACTGCGTCCGGAAAGTTTTCTGTTCAAGAATTACCTCAAGCCTTTAAGCGCTCCTTGGATATTGCGTCCCCTGTTAAGAAAAAAAAGAAACGTGCGTGATAACTGAAGAATATTGTAAAAACAAATCTGGATGGTTTTTAATAGAGAAGTGATGAAGGCCGTGCGTGCCATACTTTCGAGATGACGTTGGCTAGAGTAATTCGTATATTTTGATTTTTCTGACAGAAATTCATCATGAGTTTTTAACAGTTACCACACAAGTCCTTGCAGCACTTTGAAAGGAACAAAATTTCGAGGATATTTTTTTTTTAAATGACAATTCATTTCTTTAATGAACCTCCTCGAGGACGTAAAATTCTTTGGTATATCCGATAGTGTGTGATGCAGAATAATGAACGTGCTTGTTCCCGAATGTGAAATCTTAAGCAATAAGGTTTACCAGGTCAAGGAATCTTTTGAGTACAGAATTTTCCGAGATTTGCTTT
Organism: Triops cancriformis; assembly: GCA_020615345.1. Taxonomy (NCBI): domain Eukaryota; kingdom Metazoa; phylum Arthropoda; class Branchiopoda; order Notostraca; family Triopsidae; genus Triops; species Triops cancriformis. The sequence continues at coordinate 15,975 of JAHZNP010000252.1, forward strand.
AAACGTCTTTGAATTTCGACTGCCAACCCGAGAACTACAGGTTCTGTACAATAGAAAGAACGCGATCAGTAAATCTCTACCGATCATGATTCTTCATTCTTAGGCATGTACACATTTAAGATGCCAACGCAAGGTATCAGAACATCTAGCTTACCAAGATGACTACCGTTATGTTCAGTGCAATCTTGTTGTTGAGCCTGTGTTAGCGCCACTCTTAAGTAGAGTGAAATATTGCAAGTCGATAGCATCGAGAACTACTTTTTTGTTCAGTTTAAGCGAGATGAAATTACATACGGATTCATTATATCCGATGGATTCAGCGGACTGTAATGTTACATACATTGTAGAGGAAAAAGACAGAGACAGGTGGGGTTTCTCCGTAGTGGACGTTTGCTCGCTATCGAAAGGCTTCATTATGCTCCGTAGCCAGACTGTACTGCCTGTTGCTTGGAAAATCACTAAATAATAAAACGTTTCTTGTTCAAATGAGTTCTGTAAAGGCGTCCGTAGACGATTGGAGTTTTTGCAAAGTTTGGACACCAAAAAAAAACTTTTTATTTAAAAACCAAATTTGAACATTTAGGGGTTTCCGCAGCGAGCTACGGTCTTTCGCAGAAAACATCCCATATTTCCATATATTTTTTTTGCTGAAGGTTTTATCTCGCAGAGAAAATTTCTAAATTTTCGAAATTGGATTTTCGTCTAATATGGACTTGGGGTGCCCAAACATCGCAAAACTCCAACTATATACGGACATCTTAACAATATGAACCTCGTTTGGTCGCACTCTACATAGAGGCTTCGGCTTTGGCAAGATTTGTAAGGTGACCTGTTATGACCCGTAGGCATGACCTCTTTCCCGTGCTAACGGAGCTTGGGTGGGATGGGATGGGTCGGTGTTGAATTAGGTTTATAGGACGGGTATTTAATTTCTTAATTTTATGAGTACTATCATAGATTATGATTGTTAGGTTATTGAATATACCTAAATGTCTTAATAATGTAGTGTTTTAGTAACTTCTGCATATATTAAAAATATAATCATAAGATAGAAGAAAAGCATAAAATTTCCAAGGCATGCATATCTTTACATGCCCACGAATCCCCAGACGGACCGAACAACCAGTAATCGGTACAAAGGTTACTTTCTCCCTACCCTCACCTTGGGAACTCGGATGAGCCCTGGTATAAAAGCTACCGACGAACCTGACTCAAACACGGAGTCTTCGGCCTAGCGTCCCAACAAGCACTTCAAAGCAAGTTCGTGAACTTCCAAGAGTGTAAATCACTGCCACAGTATCAACATGAACGGAGCCAAAGTAAGTAAAAGTTAACTCGCTTTATATTCCTCTTATTAAAGGACATTTCCTTCATTAGGTTGTCATTGCCTTCACCCTTCTGGGATGCTTAGCCGGAGTATTACCTTCTAAGAAAGCGGAGTACAAAATCAACCCATTCTTTGGTTACCACAAGTACAAAATTGTGAAATACCAGCCCGCATTCCTTCCACCTCCTCCAATTTACGCAATGCCCCCTCCCCAGCCCATGTACGATTACTCTGCACCACCCCCTGCTTATGCCCCGTCTTACGCCCCAGCCGTACCCTCAAGTTATGAACAAATTCCGCACACGTACGACCAAGCACCCGCCGCGAATTACGATCGTCCAGCTGTTCCCATAGGCACAGATTTCGCTGCTGCACCTGGCGGCTTCGATCTCTCAGCAGCGGCTGTACCCAACTTCATGTCCTTTGGCAAACCTTCAGCGTCTCACGATGTGACCGTGGACGCTTACCCAACTGGAAGCTACTAAAGATATATAGATTCATGACGAAGGAAGAATGTTGTTGATCGACATTTGTATATAAAGGGGCATAAGTGCATTGTATTAGCAGCGACCTGCGCGTTGTCAATTGTCATTCCGATAACATATAAAAACATGTACTGTATTTTACTTCTCCACAAAAGCTATCTAAAAAAAATAAACCATTAAGCTGGTTAACACTCTCGTTTTTTTTTCAATGTACGAAAATTCATCCAATCAGTGCTGTGCAGCTATTGAAAGAAGCCGGGAAAGCAACGCAAGTTGTGACTAGAGCGGCTAATTTACCGCTTCACGTTCTGCTTTGGGAACAAGAAATTTAGGACGGGAAACCTTCACTCAATTTACTAACCACCAAGTCAATGATCACCTTCACAAGACTCATGTTTTATTGTCTTCATCGTGGGAGTCAATAAGAGCAGCGTTTTCAATGTCTTCGATCACCACAGCTGGCCTAACGAGCAAATGTGAAATCGTAAGTACGAACTTGAAGGGGAAAAAAACGTACCTTTTAGTAGATTTTTTGCAAAGACAGAAAAGAAATGTTGAAATCCTGGTCAATAAGTTATAAGCGGGGTCCCAATCATCATACTGAGCAAACAAAGTGACCGCAAAAAAAGCCAAAAAAATTGGCAACGCTCCGTAGTAGAACAGAGCAGAATACGACACGTGCTTCAATAAAACATCCGCCAACATCGACAGTGGAATCGACAAACTCATCGCCAACGTTCCAATGAGAGACGACGTTAGAAAACAACCCCTGAAATACATTAAATAAGGGTATTACTGCGAAACAAACGGGCATCACTAAAATATTACCATAACCAGAGAATTTCGGACAAAACGGTCCCAATCAGACCATTTATTGTAATAAATATAAATTGTCTCCAAGTCGGTAAAACGAAAGACTCAATGTGCGTATAGTGAAGTATCAAGAAACCTGGCCAAAGTAGAATAGTATTCCAGGCTCCAACAAAACCTATAAGAGATTCAAGCCCCTGGTTAGTAAATCCACGATATACTATAGAAATTTGCGTTACCAAAAAACATCGGCAAATCCAACTGGTCTTCATTTTGAACCTTGCGTTTTAGAAGTACTAAATAAGCAGCGTAACAAGATGCACCAACCAAGGCCATTAAAGCCCCTGTAGGAACAACCGTTTTACTCTCTAACGGAAAATCAGAAAGGCTAACCATCACCTAAATAAATACGTAATCCACTTAGTTGTAACTGTGATCTGTAACTGTATAGCTGTAAGGTTATAACTGTAATCAGCCATTAAAAAAGTATTATAGACCAAAAGCTAAAACCACGTTTATACGACTTACCACTCCTGCTATGCTTATCAACACTGCAATGCACTTTGACAGTGAAAATTTATCCGCCGGCCCAGAGGGAAGACAAGCGCTTAACAAGAGAGTAAACAAGCTGGAACACGATGACAAAACATTGACGACTGCCGCTTCAGTACGAGACAATGCTGCTTGATAGGAATAGTTCCCCATAAACCACTATGTGGGCAAAGACATCAATTTAGGGTAATGCTAACGTTCACATTAAGCTTAAACTCTTACCAGAACGCAAAAAACTGAAGCCAGACGAGCAACTTCTCCTACAGGCAAGCGGCTGGCTGCTCTCTGGGCGGCTGCCTCTGCCATCTGAGTGGCAGAGTAAGACAAACGAGACAGCAACGCGTCATTTGCTTCTTGTGGCGATAGCTGACGTACCTTCAGTTATTTCTAATTTAGTTTTGATTCGAAACTTAAGGAACAAAATGTACTTCAGCCACTTTACTAAATCGAACCACCCGGATATTGGCTTCATCTCCACTTTCTAAATTTTCAGCATATTTAATCGGGACATAACTAGGTTCACTCAAGGATGGCTGTTCTAGTTCACGGTACGCATTATCCGTCTCGTCGCTGTCAGGATCTTCCGTTTTTATAGCCTAATGACAAAATCAGGGGGATGTTACATTATTGAACAAAATGTGCCCACTCATTCAGAACTTACGCTGTATGAAATCTGGGATGTGCACTGATCTCGCCACGGCTTCCAAAAAGCAAAACCAGCTAAGTACAGCATGAACATCGACGTTTTTATATACGTGGTGAAAAACGGCTTGTCATACTTTGCTTCATGGAATATATACTGAAACAGTAAGCGCGTTTTTAAGACATACTGCGTATTAAAGCTAAGAAATAAGTTATTTACTTCTGTAAGCTCCGAAGACAATACCCATATCACATTTACTAAAAGTAACACGAAAAGACCTAATATAAGCCGTTGCGCACGAGTTAAATGGACCAAATCCATTCTACATGGCACCATATTATGCTCCACGAAAGTCGACGATGTTTTGTCATTCGTTCGTGGAAAGCGCTGTGAATCGATACCACAAAGTTGGTTGATGATAGTAATCGGAACAAGGTAAGCTCCCGAAAACGAAGTTCCGTTCGAAGAAAACCTGCACAGCACGCACAAAAGGGAATTTTCAGTTCCGAACTATTTTGTTAATGCAAGCTATTCGTAATTACAATCATACGTAAAGTATATTATGCAAGTACTACAGATCTACTGCATGTTTGGTATATAGTTGAATTTTTTTGGGCATAAGTACGACTTAAAATTCGCGGACCTGCCCTTTTCGCTCTTTTGATTGCTTGTTAGTCGTAGGCGTCTGATTATTTGTCAGAATTAATTGTAACAGCAAATAAGAAGATGCTGTGTACTTCTGCATCTCATATCGTTCGAACTACATGGGTGTCGCAAATAGTAACGTAGACTACGAAAAATCGCTGTGTAATTAAAAACATTAAAGAATACAGGTAACCATCAACAGGCAGATGCCTACGATGGTATAAATTTTTTAAAAAAGTAGACTACCTTTGCTTCAAAATCAAACTTAATACATTTAACTATTCTCTGGTATGTAAGGCATGTGAACGAACGCTCGTTGACAAAAAAAAACATACGAGGAAATAAAGAGAAATAGTCACGTCTGAACCGGGGGTTGGGGAGGAGAGGGGTTTCTAACCTCTCCGTCCCCGAGATCTTTATTTTATAATGGTGAACATCGGAGAATGGCCAAATCCGAATCCGTAGTTATGTTGCGACTTGCTCGCCATGGACTTGTGGTACAATATATCCCGTTGTGAAAAATCTGAAAATGTGACTTTCACTGCAGTAAGCATGTCATTTCGAAAAACTGGAAATGGTGACGGCTGTAACTATAAATAATTACAAAAATCGCAAACCGAACGAATCCT
>JAHZNP010000252.1:21165-91750 GCA_020615345.1 Triops cancriformis
GAATTTGAATGATACACTTTATTTTTACAGGATTTTCCTTAGCTTTACGAAAACTATAGTATCGTACCAATTGTTGCAGGATGTTTTTCTTTATACAGGTGCAACCAGCTCGGGGGGGGGGAGGGGGAGGGGGAGGGGGGGAGAGAAGCACTGCAATACTGAAAAATGCTAGTCATTTAAGACTTTTTAAATGCATGCAGACACACGGCTCTGCTCTGAATCAAGCTCCAGAAATTTGGCGTCTTAAGTTGTATATAAAAACAAGTTTGTTGCATACGTGCAGCGATCCCTAAGTAGTCTACCAGGATTACGTGGATTACCATTCAAAAGTTATTTTTTATGCAAATGTTCGAGTATCAATAAAGAATGAGAGTACCAATTATAGTCGTCATAGGTAGCCGGATTTTATCTAAATTAATGAGTTTACGTGAGACATGTAGCCTACAGGTCATTTGCAGTTGTCCGACATGAATGGACTGAGGAACAGGGATTGTTAAGTTTTTGTCATTTGTCTAAAGCTTGTGTTAAGTTTTTGTCATTTCTTTTTGTCAAAAAGAATGGATTCATTTTTTTTATGTAGTTATTGGTACTCACATGATACTCCGGTGAAAACGGGGAACATTCTGGTTGCCGTTAAGAGGCGTCCGATGCAAACGTAGCTGTAGTCTTTATTTTCCCATTTTAGAAAAAGATACCGAAGTGAGCGCGAAAGATATGGAGCTACTTACGATTCTTAAGAATTACCATACGCGAATTGCCAGCGAGTTTTGCCGAAAAACCTGAGCTGTCTCCTCCGTCCCCGCGCCGATTGACTCGTTATTAATTGTGCACCAGTTTCTTACTTCTACGACCAAGACTTTCGTTCATGAAGCCTAACACTTGTTTGGGTCTGTCGTCCTGCAACGTTCTTCTGTTCTCCAAAATGAAACTGAAGCTCAGAAGTGAATAGTCTGGTATGACAGAAGGTAATACAGATTATTATAAGAAAAACGACCTGAAAGGGCTGATAAAACACGATCTGAGCATTGCTTCCATGTGACTAAGATTCCGCTTATGCTGTAGGTCTGAGTTGTCTGCAGATTTCAGTAATTTACTTCACTCAAGGACACAAAACTAAAAAAGGGTTTTGTATTACAAAATTGTCCAGACTTGAAAACGGAGCGCGTTCGTTAGTCAAAGGGCTACAAGTTTACTGATCAGGGATTACGAGGACGTAAGCATGGACTATACGATGTAATAAGGAAAGTTCGGATTAGCTAATATAGGCTGCAGTATACAACCTAAGAACTATAAAAGGAGAACACATTTAGACAAGCCCAATTTACTACACACATATCCACAGATACATCAGAAACCCTTTAGTGGAAACAGGCTAATTTATTGGACTGCAGCACAAAAGACCTGCTATTGTGACATAACTTTGTATTCACTATTTCACGCCCTTTGACTCTTTTAAAAATCGTACAACAATTACCAAAAGCGAAGAAATAGACACATTAATTTCGATCCGATAAACTTGCACACCTTCTACTTACCTTTGGAAATGCGTACATTGCTTACATTGTGTAAACAGTCTTAGGTCAATTACTCTCGTCTACGTCTGGCTTGTCTTCCGCTCTACCCTGATATTCAAGACGGTCTTCGACGACACCTTTCTCTTCTTCACCCCCTTCTCCCAACTCGATACCCTCTGTGTTAAAACCTTCCTCATTTTCTAATAGCGGCTCTTCTTTGACTGCCGTGTCATCAACTAACTTGACAATTCTCGACGAAGACCGTTCCTGCTCGTCTCCACTGTCATGCCCTACTTCAACTACCGTACGACCCTTACCTGTACTACTGTCTACATTTTCCAAACCACCTAAAGATCAAACTGGTTAGTCCTTATCCATACGATTCATCGAATTATACCTGATTTATGTACGCTACTTCTGACAGCTGCACTCAAATCATCCATGTCAATATCTTCATCGTCTTGCGCATCCCACTCTTCTTCTTTGTCCTGTGAAACCTCTTGGTTTTGTCCACTGGCCCTGGCTAACGCTCGCTGGGCTCTTGCTTCGACTTCTTCCAATTCTTCCTCCAATTCTTTACGACGAGTTGCCAGCAATTCTGGATTTTAAAACAATGTTATCAACTCATCTTGGTGCCACACGAAGCGCCTTTGCGTCGCTCTCTTTAATAACGAGAACTATACTAAAACGTGAATCAATACCTTGCAAGGCTTCTCTGCTTTCTACTAAACGCTGTTTTGTGGCTGCATTATGTGTGCGAGGTAAGTAATATATTGGTGGGTTGCTGGTCGTTTTAATGAAATTCGACAACTGCTGTTGCTGGACTTCCCATTCCTCATGCTAAAAAACAATTCAAATGTCAAAGCTTTTTCCTTTAATTGATGATTTTACCTCGCGGATGCGAAACATTTTAAACTCCAGACGACGAATTTCTTGCTGGCGCGTTTTACGTTCTTGAAAAAGCTCTTGACGTTCTTTACGCACATTCTCTTTCTCGATACGCGCTGCTTCGTCTAATTTTTGCTCAATCTTTGCGCGCTTTTCTTCCTTATCTTTCAACTGAGTTTCCTCTTGTCGGAACTTTTGTAAAGTCCCAAGTAAGGCGCCAAACATCCGTCGATTTCTTTCTCTACTACGCTTATCTTTAGTCTGTTGTGCTAAAACATCTTCACGCTTTTTCTCGTCAACAGGCGCTATTACCCGGGAGGAAACTATTGGCTAGAAAATACACAATTATTCAACATTCGATTTCAGCATATTGCTAAATACTTTGCGCGGGAGCTCTTCTTCATCGCCGCTGTCAGCCTCTTTTTTCTCGCCAGGTTCAGCTCCTAGCCTACAAGCGGGACTTAGCAAAAAATTAATGGTAGACAGTATCATATGTACCGGCTAAATACGCCTTCACGGGCAAAGCGTTTGGCAGGAGGGCCTCTTTGGGCGCCAAATCTCCTTTCTCCGGCTCTCTCTCTGTGATCATGCCCATCCGAATGGAAAAATCTCCGTTCTGTCGTTGGTTTCTTCTCGACTGGCTTTTCAACCGGATCTACGGTCACACTAGGTCTCGACATGGACCTACAATGACATGTTTTTATAGTGTTTCATACGATGATTTGTGGTAAATAAACTAACCTCATTTCAGTAGGGTCGCGCCCTGTAATTCGCTTGAGATTGTCATCCAAACCACGAAGACCTTCTTTGGCTTTTTCAAGCTGGGCTTGAATATTTCCATACGCCGCGATTGACATCGCCATCATGAAAATTGTCCTTCTGTAATTTAGCTTAACTTTCGACAACGCGGAGTACTCTTACTTGTTTCTCAAAATGGCTACAAGATGACACAGTGGCTTTCGAAGTGTAGTATTGCAAAAGGCGCTAGGTGGCGGTTAAGCGGTACGGCTTTGGTTAATAATAATAAAAATAAAGGGAAGTCGGCACGTTAGTATTTGTGTCTGTTTTAAAGTTCGTTTGAAACTTTGAAAATCTGTAATCTTGTTCCTGCACGTATATTCAAAGGTAAGTCGAAATGTAACTTTAATTATGTAACTCACAGTTGTGTTTGACATCCCGTAATCTGGTTGTATTACAGCAAAATTAATTTATGTTGAGTACAAAAACTTAATTTGACATGCACTTCATTAATCTTTACTATAACATCGTGTGATCGCAGATTTAAAACGGTCAAATAACGTTTTATTTAATGAAGTGAACGTTCTGACGTGTACTGTTATCCAAATTTAATGGCTTTGTTATGGCGGTATACACCAGACCCTCAATGTAATTAGGATAATTCGGGACCCTCAGCGGTTTCTAATTTTTCACACAATGTATGAGCTGAAAAAAGATCGTCCGGTATCATAGCAACTAAGTGAAAAGGTATCTGGTATATAGGATAAGTTGGAGTATATTTAAAAAAATAAAAGTTAGCCTTATTTCTATTTTACTTCATATACAAACGAGGTAATGCTCACCTCTTATAGTCAAGCCAGCACAGAGAAAAGGAACCTCGCTGTTATCCTTCTTCACTGTAAGAAAACTAGGCAATAGATATTGCTATTTTACTTTAGTTTTATTTGGCAGAATTATTTGATAGTAATACGTGAGCCTGTCCCTCTTATCGTTTGGACCATTCATAAGTTCGGCAAAAAATAAGAAAAATAACAATACATAATAGTAAAAGACACGTTAAAGTTTCTTGAATATTAATTGTTTTAACGAATTGAATACAGTAGTATTGATACATCGTAATTTTACACATTGTACAATATACTACATATTAATCGCAAATAATACATATTAGTATAGAACCCTCTACATACTTTTAAATTCTTTTTCATTTTCTATAATTGTCATCTCTATGTTTTGTTCGGATTAACCAGCCTTTTACTTATCCGGCCAAGGTTCCGGTACCACAGAGACTGGATGAGAGGGCTTCTACTGTATTTGTGTAGTATCATAAGTAAGTCTAAAAGAATTATTATATTAAGACAAGATATTCAGGTTGTGGATTTTATTGGAGTTATAAAATTACACTAATTTTATTAAAGATTGCATTCATTTATGCAAGTAGTGCATTTATTACCGTTAAATTATGTCGTACTATTATGTAGACTGAAAGTGTTTATGAAAATTTGCAATCGTAAATCTAATAATTATTGGAACTGGTTTAACTCCATCCATAGACGAAGCATTCGGTGTTCGGTCTCCATAGTGCGCTGGTCATTCGTATCACACCATAACTTTCGTTTTTTCTCTCATGTAAAATCGTTTTAGAAAATTGATTCTGAGCTCTCGACGTGTTGTTCTGCACAAATGCTTTACATATCTAACTATGGAAAATGTTTGGGTTCTAATAATGAACACAAGAAAGAAGAAAGACGTGAAATGAGGTTTAAACTATTTTCTCAAACGACCTTTTCCCATTAACACATTTATACCCATAATCTGCGTTATGCGTTGCAGCTTTGATCTACTAAAGCTCCATCTACCTGGAGTATATAAGCTGTAGTTTGTGTTTCAGTTGCCGTTCCGATTGACTTCTGTTTTTCCATATAGAAAACGCAAGCAACGTTTTCAAGAATAAGACATATTTTTATCATGTTTATGTATGAAACAGAACCAGCCAGTCTTACTCTTAAGACGATTGTCAGAATATGTTGTAGTATTCCTACGGTGAGTAAACTACCGGGTTTAAATACAACCCCCTTCTTAGCTTTTTTTTAATTGAGTCTTTGGCTCATGGATGTGTAACAGCAACAGCTGCAATTTGCATAGTTGCTTGTATCATTTATGTCTAATTCGCTCTCTGTTGAATAGCCTACTCGCTGAATAAGATTAGTGTGCGAATGCTGAAGTATTATATTTTTCAGTAAACAAGAAAAAATGAGTCTGTGTCCGTATTCTGTTACATGATCTAACGGATTAGTATGGGAAGTGTCGGAAACAGATTCGAATTTTAAAATGTCCCCCTTTTTGGTTCAGGGTTTCAAAAATCCCATACTCGCTCCTACGCGCGAAGCGTCGTCTATTATTGGAGCCACGCGACCAAGTCGAATAAATAAAAGGTTATGGTAATTGTTGAGTCTTCACCCTCGTATCCGACCAACATGTCCTAGTGGGGCTGGGGTGTTGTGTGTTGGGTATTGTTGGCATTGATAGGTTCCCAATTGTAAAATGCGGATTGTAAAAATGGTTGGTCATCTCTCTTGTCACCCGCAAACTCGGTAGTTTGCATATGGAAAACCAGACCAAACCACACTTCGGCGAAGCAGTTTTTTAATACGTTCGTTTAATGTAGTTTACGTGTCTTGCGATGACCAGAGCAATTTCTTCCAGTGGTCAGCTTTCCTTTCCAGTTTTCAGATGAAGTAATCGCTGTGCGTTTTTCAAAGTGCAGAACTGTCGTTAGCAGCAACTTCTGGCGAGTGTAGGTGAAAAAAGCTCAGTCCGTGGGACGTATATCTGAATACCTAGTAGAATCTCGTCGAAGTCATCTAGGCAAATAGTAAAGATGTGTTCGAAACGTTAAGGTTGTTACAATGTTTGCAAGTTTTCAGTCAGTCAAATTAAGATGTGAGCGTGAGAAAAGGCAACATGGCGCGGTACAGCAGTGAATGTTAAAGGAAAGATGACCGTAGGAAAAGGTTTTGCCCACTTGTATCGGTTTTTCCAAGTGGTCAATTGCATTAGTAATGTTAGTCTTGCCCAAATAGTCTGGTTATTTAACGAACACCGTGCCGGCGTGAATCAGCAAAACTTCAACAATACACTATTTCTCGCATCTCTCTACGCTCCTCGTCTAGTGCCTTATTCCTTCAGCAACTTATGCTACTAGAAAAGCTTTATTTTCACAAGTACCGAAAAAGGATGGACGTACGTATTTTTTGAATCTTGAAATTGAATTTGAAATTGGAAAAACTTTGAAATTGTCTATAAAATGTCCTATAATAGCCAGCATAAGGACGAAGTAACGAGATCTGGATTACTAGTTAAGCGAACGGTTGTAAAAATGTGTTGAGTTATAATTGTCTAATTATAACAAATGATGCATACACGTTTGTTTCGCAAAAAAAATCTTATACTTGAACATGTTATCGTTTCTCGATCTGTTTTGGAGCTATACAAGGAAATACGCCTGCAGGTATATGCTCTCCTTTTTAGTAATACACATTACACGCAGTAGCCCACTCTAGATGCAGAAAGTAACTTTTAAATGCCAAGCGTCAGCAATGTCTCCCTTACCTTATTCCTTTTAGCAACTTACGCTAGTAGAAGTTTTGTTTTCACAAGTACCGAAAAAAGTACATTTGCGTGTTCTTACCGGTGTCCAAATTACGAGTGTTACAGGTAGTTTTGATCTCGTGCTCGAGGAATACTTTTAACAAGCCTACAGAAAACTGAAACGGTGCCTGAACATGAAAACAATTGGGTATATTTTCTCTTTGAAATCATTTGTGCAACGTAAATTCAAGTCCCAGTGCGAGTTTGAAAATATAAGTGGCCGCTTTCTGTTCTCAGTGGGTGCTATATTGTTTGCCCAGCTTTTCAAACCGCACACTGTTCGTGTTCGTCTTCAACTTACAGTAGACTTCTTTTTTCCCTAGTCGCCTCTTTTTGGAACATCCTCTGACGCAGAAGTTGCTGGCCGCACCTCTGGTGCTGCAAAGGTAACCCAATCTCCCCCCTTCCCTCTCCTTGTCTTTCCCTCTCTTTATCCTCTGTAGAAGCGTAGGAGTGGCGTAGGAATTGAAAAATGCCGACCGTTTTGAAAACGCTCGGGTTGGAGGTATTACATGCGAGAGTGGGGTTCGGTTAGTCGAGGGTTTCACGATAGGGCAAAATTGACATGGTTGCAATAAGAGAGATAAATTGAAGAAAGTATATTGTAAGACGGAGAATATGTAATAATCTGCGAAGGTCTCAAGCTTGTAGAGGCTCTTGTAACCAAAAGTGCAAATTGGAGATGTCAGGGCCAGACTCTTTGACCCTTTCTCCCCTGACTTCAGCCTTCGCACATACACGCCTCTTTTGAATGATATACTTATTGTAAGAGATAGAGAACGTAGCCCACTTTTCCCCATTATGTAGCGAGCCTCTTGATCGCTTGGGACTGATTAATGCCCTACTACGCTCGGTTCACAGTTATACTCTTGTATTCGCCACTCCAAGTCATGCTCAGCTGTTTCATACTGCAAGATTCATTTAACAGAGATTTCAGTCTTTTACGAACAAGGTGTATGATTTTTTTTTGAAAGATTTGCGCCTTTCGAGTCAAGTTATGTTGTTTAGTCTGAATAGGATTCAGAGTCAGAATTGGCCCCGGGGGTCGTACAGGGGGGCACGGGAGAGGCCGAGAAGCTGGACGCGGCTTGGGTCATGGGTAGCGTCGCATTGAATTGCTGCGGGAAGGTGGGTGGGTTCATCCCGGGAAAGACGGGGTAATCGGGACGTAGAAGCGAAGAGTAGTACGTCGAAGAAGCCGAGGCCACGCTGCTGGGGATTAGTTGTGGATTGTATGGAAAAGGGGGGAAACGGCTTGGCGTGGTGGCGTAAGCCGAAAATTTGTAAGCATGGCTCAAGTCTGGGAGACCGAGCAGTGTATTGGCAGCCGATACTGCCGCGGTGTGGGTAAATAGCGAATCGGCTATCGAAAGGGCGCGCGGTGAAGGTCGAGGCAAATGCTGCTGCTGCTGGTGGTGTAGGACCAGCGCTGGAGGAATGCTGGACTTGGCCGTCGTCATGGCCGTGGAGTCGTAAACCAGTTGCTCGATAGCTTGCAAAGCATTCCCTTGGCAACGTTGCAATGTTTGTTGAAGAAATTGCGGGGACAAGTTGGGAAACAAGCGAATAAGCATATCCGGGGCGGATCGAGAAGGCAAAGAACACTTGTTACTAGCTTCGGCCGTCAAGTCACTTGGTTCTTCCAAGAGGTTGGGACTGGCACTGATACCGCCACTACTCTCCGAATCCCGTCTTTTCAGACGTATTTTTTTGCCTGAAACGAAGAGGGTGAGAAACGCGATAAGGCCAGAAAAACTTTGGGCAAGAATTTAAGCAATCAAAGTTAGGAGTTAAGGATTCTTAACGCATCTAAATGAATTAGAGACACTAATTAGATTTTTTTTACCATTTACTTACCATCGTAGGCATCAGCCTGTCGATGGTTGGTACTAATTAGGATTATGAATCAAGAATATGAATTAAAAGTAAGAGTTACGAAGCTTGTGCTCTACCGATTGGGCTAACTGAGTGGTGACAACTTAAAAATCTTAACAATCTGAAACCAGACTTGAGTATTTCAACAAGCCTTGCTCAAGTTATTAAATAAAAAAATAAGATTGGAAGAATTAACTAAGCCATTGAAAAGCCACAAAATTGCGCCAACTTCGCAGTTTTAATATGTACTCTAACGGAAGCGAAATTTTTAACATTCAAGCAACTTTGAATCAATATATATTTATGCAAGAGTGAAAGGGACAGAACTCCATTAAAGTTATATATGAAATATTTAAGAATAATAATAAAAACACACACTAATCTCTCCATCCTACCCTTTCCACACACAAAACTTTTCACGCCCGTAAACTACAATCAGGGCCGTACCCAGGATTTTGGTTCGGAGGAGGTTTTGATTCTTTCCGAGGGGGTTTTAATATGCAATTTTTTTTTTACATTTGGGCATTCTCCTATGTTCGCCATTATAAAAACAAAAATTTCGGGAGGTGTTTAAACCCCCACAACCACCCCCTGGGTACGGCCTTGACTACAATATAAATACGAAAAGTCTGTAGCACTGTTTTCAGCATAAAAACCATCGGCAGGCGAAAGTCTAAGACTGACTTCATGGAAGAATCAGAATTAAGAATAAGAATTTAGTTGATATAAGGTGGGGGGGGAGGTGTCGGTTACGGGGGTGGCAACGTAGAAGATGGGGTTAGGGGGAATAATGAACCTACAGCGAAGCGAGCGTCGTTCTATTGTTATACACATACAGAAAACACATTCCGTTGAAATGAACTCTTTTGTCGTCAATGGCAGGGTGAGGAGGCAAGTGCAAGTGTGAAAGGCGCGAGACACTCGAAGAATTTCAGTCATGTGACTTTCATAAAGGTCCTTATTTCATGTCGCATCTTTCTCTATGGGTAGAATGTTCATTAAACTTACTGGGGCTAGGTTGCGGTGGAGAATCCGAGTCAGAAGTTGCTTCCTTTGGTGGACTGATCCCGGTGGCAGAGCTGGAAATATTGGCAGACAGCACGTCCGGAACTTCGGGTGGCATCGCGGCGAAGGCGTCACGCAAAGCATTTTCCCCTTCTTTGGGGTTGTTGGGAGGTGTGTTGTGTAAAAAGCGAGTATTGCTGTCCAGGAAAGCAGCTGAAGCGTCAGCCGAGAGCAGGAAGGAAGGGTTGCGGGAAGAAATGGGTGAAGAATGGGATTTGCTGCTCGTGCTAGCAAGCGACGTTGTAGCCGTTACGGACGTCGACGAGGTCGCCGGTGGAACGCTGACGCCGTAGAGCAGCCCGAGTTGCCGAGCTTCGTTTTCTTCCTGTCAATGAGTAGAGCACGTTAAATAGGGAAGCAAGCTTTAAGAATTAGGTGCACAACTTGAGCTTGTTGCCGGCGAAGGGCGACCTGAGCGGCCATGACACGTTGACGTTCAGCAATTAAGTTGCACTTAGCACAGGTACAGTCCCGCCAACGGCAGTAACGTTTGTGTCCTTTCAAAGCGGAGACGACCCCGTGATTCCGGCAGCGAGCGCATTTCGGAGTTCGTTGGTACCGTTCAGAAGCTCTGAGTGTTAGGAAATTGTTAGTTTTTCTACGTAGGGTTCAAATTAGTGGATACATAAGTGTCAGCTAACGACAAAAAGTGGCATACATTGACCTACCGTTTTAGACGCCTGTCTACACATTTCCCTGGTGTTTTTATTACTAGTATTATTGTTTTATTGTCTCAGTTTCAATAGCGAGTGTGTAATTTCGTTTTGAAGGGTTGAATCCTAAGACATAGTGTGGTAAAAAAAACAGTGGCGGTATTTGCAAGGGAGCAATTCGATTGGGAAATGTTTTGCTGTACGAAACTTGGCTGAACGCAAATGGGTGTGCATCCTTTGGCCGAACCTTGAAATGCCAGCACTATAAATAGAATATCAAAAATATTGTATTTGCTAGTAATTTTTTGAACGAGTCTCCTTGATTGTCGCAAAATTTTGGTTGAAGTGTAACGTCTACAAGATACACTTGACGCTCCTTTAGTGAAATAACATGGCAAATAATACAGAAGATTTCAGGGAAAGTGGTTCTGCGTTTTTATCGTGAAAGACTCGTTATAAAGTATGGAGTTTTAAAGTCTATTGCATTGAATCAGTAAAAGAAAGACTTCGCCAATTTGAAACTCGCGAGTGGAATTTTACTTTAAGAAAAACAAAATCGAAAATCGCGTCTGGAGGTGCAGTAGAACCTTTTAGTTTTTCTAATAAAAATTTTGAATCCGACGGTTGTTTTTGGGTGTATCGCATGAAAAGCTTCCGAGTCTCTACATTTATCAATAACTTTCTTCAAACCCAATTATTAGAATTTAGTTTTAGTTTTGCGAAATGTTTAGCCTCAAAAATGCTCCAGTATACAGTTATTGACATTGCTTGTCCACTAAAAATGTGGAAAATTCGCTCGCTTGTTGCAAGTGCTCAATATCCTTCTTTTTAAGGAAAAAAGTACCCGAAACTTTTTTATAATATATTTTTCCTTCTAGCGACATTGCACTTAACTTTATGATTGAGTTGTATACTGTCAAGAATGTGTTGGTATTTATCAAGCAATTTTTGCGACATAACCTAAACCATTTACAACGTGATCCACTAATAAAACCATTGTGTGCACCTAAACCTCTATTAACGTTTGAAAGGTTTGCGAGGCTTTTTGAACTGAACGTCTCCCTCTATGGAAGGCCAGTATCTCGATTCGCGTGAAAACAGCGAGTAATCAAACCAAAATTACAGAGCTACAAAGCAAGAAGTGTAAGTCAGTTTAGTCAAAATGAAATTGTACCTGAGCAACAATGCAGCGGCAGCGGCTGCTGCGCCCGGAGATCCGAACAGATTGTGTGCTTTGAATGCTAGTTGTTCGGAATGGTTAGGTGGTGTAAGGTCCATTTCTAACTATTCGTCAACACATGCAACGTTCTTCTTACACGTATTAAACACGGAGCACACAACTGGTAATTGTCGTAAGAGATGGAGAGCGGAAGTTTTGGCACTGTTCAGAAAGAGTCTACTCAAGAGAATGAACTCCGTCTTGAGGAGCGGTGGCTGAGGATGTTAATTTTGTGAAACTTGTCGCTTCAGAGTTGCGGGCGAGTGTAAATGTGGTCCTCATCACACGACTTTGGTCACACACGCAAGAAATCATAGGAGTAGATGAAGCGTCTGCCTTGTAATATTCCCCCTCTTTCTATTGGCGAGCACCCATGTACGGTCTGGACGCTCATTGGTACTCCCGCGGGACTGTAAGCGCAACTGCTACTTTATACAATCTCTTTTTCACACAGTGAAGGAGATCCAGCCCCTTTCGGAAGACTAATCATGTTACAGCTACCCAAACGCGACAAAAGGTGCTCAGTTGGACGCTTTGGGGGACATGTCACCACTTTTCACAAAATATGACATTTTACTCGAAAGCTTTTTCCATTTTTATGCGATGCATTACAATTGGGATATGTGCGTGTACATGTACAATTTGAGTACTGCAATCTATACGCATTGGTAATGTAAGTTTTTCTGTAGAATTGACTGCTCTTTTAGTTTAAAACCTGTAAATCGTAAACTATTAATGTCACGTGTTCGTAATCTTAAACTGTTAATTTGAATTAAACTATATATTCACGCTTCGATTTGAAGTGATTTTTTTAATTGAATTGACCCGCGTAGGTTTGCGCCTATTGCCGATCCTAATGATTATGACGCTAGTTTCGAGTTCTACTTGTGGATAATTTTTCGTGCAAACGTTACAAGCTAGCGAAAATTAAGTCTGTTTGATATAAAGTTTTCAAATTAGCAAAACGTGGGAATACTTTTAATCGTGGGTGTGTTATTTCCCGGTCTCGTTTCATTACATATATTGCATTAGACGTTACAAATGAATTGCCGCTATTGCCACTTGGAAGCAATTAAAGCATAGGAAATGTTTACGGGGGTTTAGTAGGGAGATTGGTCTGTGGAGTTTTCCGTGAGAAAGTGGTATGAGGTGGAGTTGGAAGTTTTGCTGAAATGTGGTCAAGTATGGAAGAAAAGCGACCGGGTTGACATATTCACATTGTTAATTGTGCTCTTATAGAACTGTTAATCGTGATGCCCTGTTTCAAAGCGAGGGTTAGTAACAGGAGGGTTGAAGGCTCAGCAGGGGGTTATAGAGTGGATGATTGCCAGGTTTTATATAAAAAGGGGGCGTGACTTCAACAACTCGGCTCTTACTTCCACTCTGTTCCTCCAGCCCAAAGCTGAACTGCATTTATCAAGAGGAAAATTTGGGGTCATTTAATATGGGCTCTTGTATAAATACATAATATAGTGTCCCCCCTTATGGTCGCAGTCTTTTTACGTGAAATGAAATATAGTGTGCTGTACTGTAATGGATGTTGTGGATGAAGAAAAACGGTTGGGTTACTTTGATGAACAGAACAATGTGCTCAGTTCTGTGACTGTCCCGCGTCTCGTCGCTCTGCACAACGCACAAGTCCATCCCCACCACAGTTAATACGCTCTGTTTAAAAGAAAGAAAGAAAAAAGAGGAAAATGAAAAGAGGGCTACCCGCGTATTTAATAACTAAACTTGAGGACGTTTGTATAGACCAACTCCTAATAATAGGGTATACACTTTGGAGCGTTGGTTGGGGTTCTTTTACAAGCCAAAAAAAAGGAACCAGAAATCATAATGTGGAAAGGTATCGAAAACACAATACTCAATGGAGACACATTACATTGCATTAGACACGAATGTGTGCGAGGACAGGGGGGGGGGATCGGGTGGCTTCTGCATTTACCCATTTAAAAGCTGTTTATTGAGTCGGATACAGCGAATCGCTCTCGCTTTTGTGACACGGGGCATGACGCAACCAAGGAAGGGATTTAAGTGTCAATAATGAGGAGAATCAGTAGTACATAAGTTGTCTGTGCTAAGTAAGGTGGTTACACATTCCCGGGCAACGCCTCAGGTGTACTGATCATGTCTCACATCTTTGATGCCAACACGCAATTATATGTACCGCAGCACGGGGCAAAGCCAAAGCCAAAGTTTTCATGTGTTTAGTTGTGCTGCTCCCGCTTATCTATTAGCTTCAGCGGTCCCGCATTTTGTGGCCTGTTCGACTCGTGAGGGGGCACGGTTTAGCTTTAACAAGCGCAAAACTATATGCTTCACTTAACCCCTTGATAGCCTCGCAGAGATCGTCAGTTAAAAGTTTGCCGAGAGCGGCCATTAAAATTAGGCAACACGTCGTAGCCGTATAAGCTTGTTTTTTTTTTCTTAAACCGGTCCGTGTTTCTTGTTAACAAACTTGTAATGATGCTCATTGTGTGATTGAGTTCCCATGCTTCCAAGTTTTTCTTTGTGGTATTTTGGTTTTGTGAACGTGCGTTCATTTCATAACCTATACTACCAATATTTAGCATATTTAATATGTTATTTTTTTAGTGTTATTTAATTTAGTTATTTCTTTAGATATACTATATTTATACAGTATTATTAATTGTACCCGTTGGATATTTTAGGTAACCATCCTTGGACTTGCACCGTTTCTTAGAGAAACGCGGTTCTTGTTCAATTCACCTCATCCTTTTTTATTGAAATAGAGTCTTTTTGAGTTACCTAACTTTCTTTTTCTCAGTCAGTTGAGGCATTAATCGTACTGAGGGGAATCAAGTCTTAAAATAGGAAATGGAAACATTCCATCTAGCCACTTCTAATCGTGCAATTTAGTTGTAATATTTTTCGTGAAATATGAATGCGTTTTTTTTCTCGTTCGATTTAGTTTAAATCATTTTAATTTGCTGATTGGTATATTAATTGTCTATATGTTTCATTGGTAGATTCATTACCATGTCCGAAACCACGATCAAGACTGAAGCTAACGCGAACCCTGCGTCTTCGACTTCGTCCTCCGAATTGAACCAATCACTAGCCTCGGCTGCCCAAGCGAGCTTCGAAAAAGGGGATTATGGACCTGCATTAAAGGCGCTAAAAGAACTGGAATCGTCCAAATCATCGGACCTAAAATTGGCCCATAATATTGCACTTACAGAATACCACATTAAAAGCAAGGTGGAAGATCTTCAAAAGACACTTTTGAGCCTCTACACCCAAGTAAGCTTGATAATTCCCGTTAGGCTTTGTTTTAATCCTGGTCGTTTTTGTTATTACAGGCTTCAGGAGAAGGTGACGTTGAAAAAGCCTGCTTGATATACAACTTGGCGTTATTGCAATACTGGCGCAGGAATTACCATGTCGCTTTAAAAATGTTGGCCAAGGTTTATGCCCTAGTCGACCAGCTAGGTACAACACTTCGGTTTGATTTGTCACGGTACTTGTGTATATATTTATATATGGGCTTAACTTTTCAGAGGAACAGTTAAGTCTGGCTATCTGCTTCTTACTCGCTGAAGTCAATTTAAAGATCACAGAACCAATAGAGGCGCTACAGACTGTTCATTTCATTGAAACGAGTTTACTGGGGCGTGGTGCCAAGCTCGGGTCATCCCTAACGTTGGAACAAAAGGAAAAACCACCTAAAGTACGCTGTTAATATTCTTAGATCTGGTTTCTCATACAAAGCGGAAAAATTGTAGCGTACTTTAAACTTAGGCGGGCGACGAAGGACAACTTCCTGACGTGCTGCGCATCCGATTGCAGAAACTTAAAATACGCGCCTATTTAATGACCAACCAAGTCGAACAAGCTGAAGTGGAGTACAGTGGCTTGGAAACCTTGGCATCAGATGTAAGTAAATAGCTTCGGTATAAATAGTTCTTGAGTGTTTTATACGTTATATGTATAGCTTTGCATACTTCAATTTTCTGTTATAGGAACCTCACACTACACTTCTACGAGCGCGTTTGGATACGGCACAAGGCAAAGCATCAAACATTATGTCGCTTGCTCAGAATACAACCGCATTTAGAGATACGGAGTCAGTGATGTTTCTGTCTTCACTTTATATTAAAAATAACTTGACTATATTTAATTAGTAATTTGATCTTGCGTTTACCACCGCAGAAGCGAATGTTGGGTTGCAATACGCATAGGCATGCTGGCCAGGAGATATTACTGGCAAAAGAAGCCCCACCTTGCCGCTTTACATTTCAAACAAGCTTGGCAGCATTACCAAAACCACGCCAATTCTGCGAAATCAACTAAAGGCGGTAATGCTAAGGGAACATTGAATATAGACGTCAATCTCGATTAACTTTTTTCTGTTTCCTGAGGTATTTCTTGAAACATAGTCCACACGAATTTCGTCTCAGTGTTTACTTACCCTGCTAAAGGCATGCTTCAGAAAGGAAATTTTTATAAACCGATAAATAATTCCTATTTTGGAATGAATTTTCTACTTCTTGCTTTAGTTACTTTTAGATTTTTTTAATGATCAATCGTTATTTATTATATTTAGTAAATTGACTCTAAATATTTTATTTAAAAAAGATACTTATTAATATGAGAAAGCATTCAGTACTAATTTTTGTTATTAACGAAAGTTTCACTTGTTGCAGATTCAGCTTTGTTGGCGGCCTGGAGTCACTCATACGAATCGTCAATTTTGCGTGGCTTAGGTCTATCGTTACTTCAATGCAAACAAGCTGTACACTCATTTGATGCTTTGTTGGTCGTCGTGCAAGGAGAAAACGCTTTGAAACCAGTTGGACAAGCCAAACTGTGGTTACGTTTGGCAGAATGTTGTATAGTAAATCGACCGGTAAGCGCACGTTTCGACAAACATTTTACGTTGCTCATTCTTTTTCCTTTTTGTTCTGTCGCAGGAAGAAGATCAGTTCAAGCCGATCCAAGTAGTAGGCTCCGGTTTGCTCAGAACCGCCCGCATTCCTGTACAGAAGCCATACATAGAAAGGTTCGGACTCACTGGCTTAAAACTGTTTAGCTTTTTGTGGCTCGTGTGCGATTTTTTGCTTATTTCGTATCCGCTAGTGGTGACCATGCTGCCATTCCTGTCCCGACGTTGGAATTTGGTGCCCTTTGTTTGAAAAATGCCGAGATTCTGCTGGGAAGAGGTAATAATTTGGCGAACGCAGAATATTTTTGTTTCAGTTTTTATCTTTCAACAGTTGAGGATAGTCCATCGGTTGCAGACGTTTACCACACAATTTTGTGCAACCAAGCCTATATCGCACTTTGCTTAGGCGATTTGTTTTTCGCCTTAGAAAAGGCGCGCTTGTTATTATCGCAAGCTCAGTTATCTCACGCGCACAAGTGATTTTCTATAGCAAGATGCCTATCGTATACAGCAGCTTGCTTAACTTATCGGCTTTACGTGTAGGTTACTGGGACATATGTATGCAGCCGAAGCTTTATTATTACTTAACCGAGTAGAGGAAGCGCAAGCATATTTAGATGTCCCACTAGATTTTTTATTAGAGAACGGAGGAAACGGCGGCCATGTCAATTTCCCGGCTTTGTTAGTGTGGAAGTACAATTTGGCTTGTGTACTAGCTGCTCGGCGTAACTATCGCGGAGCGCTCGAACTCATCATCCAGGTACATCTTTTCGCGTAGTAGAGATCTCGAATTGGTGGAGTTTTCATTTTAACAAAACCAGAAAGAGAAACGGTGTGAGCAATGTCGTTGATGTTCCGAGGCTGTTCTTTTTCATTTTAGAGACAATTTTAAAATCTAATTCCTGCTTAGGTAACGGAAGGGTGCAACATCCAGAAACTACCCTGTCAAGTTAATGCATTAGCCGTATTCCTTCAGCTGAAACTCGGTACAGTATGACCCTCGCGTGACTTTCGCTGACCGAACCCAAATAAAATAATAAAAAACTTCTTTAGGTCAGGTGGACCAGGCCCGTCATCTATTGCAAATGCAGTGTGCTCAGTTGCGTTGAGATTGTTTAAGAATGTTAATAAAAGTTTAAACCCTGGTTGTCGAGACAGATTTTCCTTATTTTTCGAAAGGGTGAGTCTGTTCCCTTTTTTGTACTTTTACGACAGGTAGGCCGTTGGTTCTTTGTCTCCGTAAGCCTGGCCAGCGTTCTTTCACTCAATGTTCACCGAGTTCCAAGGGGAGAGGACGCATTTTTTTTATATCGCTATGCTTCTAACATGTTCAAAGGAGCCCCCAAATCAGGTTTTATCATCCCTTTTCCGGTAACGTTCTCCAAACTGGTATGGCGCCCCTTGAGGAAAACACGCTGGGCGACCGTAGGCCTATAGGCTTTTGCTCAGCCGCTAGGAGTCGCCGCGCTGGGGAAAGAAGGAGGTCCGAAGGAAAATGAAGGAAAGCGAATGAAGGGAGGAAGCATAGGCCTAGTGCTCTTGCTGTTCTCTGCTTCTCTTTTGCACTCAAACTTGGTGTAGCAACGTAACGTTTCTTTTTGGTGCGGCTGCAAGAGTGTGTCGTCGACGCAAGGAAAAAGTAAAAAGAACATGAGAGTGCTGTGACAAATAAGCGAAATCCACTACTAGTGCAACATTTCCTGAAGGAAACATAGTTGTGGGGGTTTCAAACTGGCCGCATTCCTCACGACAGAAGCCCACCAGGCCACGTTCTCAACCCAATGTGAAGTTTGCAAATTAAGTTCGATGTAAAATAAAGGAGCTGGGGCTTTCCCTCTCAAGCCAAATCGGCATGTGATGACAGGTGAGTTTCTTGTTTACTCCGTTCCTGCGTCTCGAGAGCGAGAAAAGGAAAAAATGCTGAGGTAAACAGACAAGCCAGCTAAACGGGAGTCAAGCTGAGCCGTGCTAAACTCGCCGCATTTTCAAAAGTAGGCCTACTTTTCCCGGGCCCAGGGATCCTGGCCCGTGCTAAACAGACAATGTTTCTCAAAAGTCATGGAAAACTCGAAAATGGGCTAGAAAATAGTTCAGGAGCAGGTTATGTGCGCATTACAACAACCTGTTATTGCATATGGCGACTTGTTTTTAGCTTTGGTTTACATTTCTTAGGCTGGTGGGGAAATCAGATAGGCGGGTTTTAACATGTCTTTAGTGATTGCGTATCGGTTATCCAACTTTCCCTAACCGACAAAAACAAGGGACAATTAGACTTGTTTTGCAGTAGTTGTGGCCCATGAATCAATACAAGGACGCTACGCAAGCGTTGAATAAATAGGCCGTGCGATAGGGGCCATGCGGCCAACGCTCTTGGACCAGTTCGTGCTTACCCCCAGCCGCCACCCCTTATCCCTCCCCATTCACCCTCACCGAGAGCAACTTTCTTTCTTGCTCCCTTGTCCGAGCCCCCCTCCAACACCCCACCTCACTCCCTCAGAACCTTTTTCCAAAAGGGGGCTTCCTTTCTGTGTAAATTGTAGAATGGACCAGGGAAACTGTTTTATGACTTCTAGTTTCTCTTATTGTCTATGCAATTCTCTCGTTTTTTTGCATAGTGCGGAAGATTACTTTCAACCCCCTCTGCGGGTTGTAAAAATGTTGGGAGCCAATGTTTGTCGGACATATTGACGATTTATGATGTTATAGGATGGCGTCCCCATTCCCTGACGCTGGCTCTGGTTCGTCCACCTGCCCCTTGTGCCTGAAGCGCGTGGAAGACCCACGCATTTTGCCGTGTTTCCACGCCTATTGCCGAAGATGCTTGGACGCACAGGGCGGGCCGCGTGCGGTCTTCCCTTGCCCGGCCTGTTTAGATGATGTGACGCTATCTGGAGGAGCCGCCCCGTCGCAAGATAACACGAGTGACATAGATGCGCTTCCGTCCAATTCCTTCATTGGCGATATCCTCAAAGTCGTCTCGGCCGAAGATTTCGATTCCCGGTACGATCTCTCCCCCATGGTTCCCTTACCCATCAGCTCCAATGTCAACGTCCCCAGTAATTCGCGTCCTACGGACGGTGCATACATTTGCTCTTCGTGTGACGAAGGCGCCATTGCTAGCTCACGCTGCCGCGATTGTAATGAAGTCTTGTGCGATAACTGCGTCCGGGCCCATCAACGGGTCCGGCTGACGAAAGATCATTACATCGTCAGATTTGTCGAAGATATTCCTCCCTTTGCCACCAACACCCCGACGTCCTCGGCTTTAGCGGGTGGGGGCCTCATGGGCTCCTTGGGGGCCGGTACAGGCGGAGGGAGTGGCCTCAGGCTGTCCCCCGTAACCTCCCTCTCCATATTTGCCTCTCCTACTACCACGACATCCATGGTGGGATCACTGACGAGCTTTTCTTTATGTGAAGTCCATCCGTCCGAAATATTACGGCTGTTTTGCGACATGTGCAATCAAGCCATTTGCCGAGAGTGCACCATGCAAGACCACCGAGGTCATTCCTTCATCTACCTCAAAGATGCCGTTGACAGTTCCAAATCCATCAGCTTGAAGTTACTGGCCGACGCCAAAGCCGGAATTCGAGCTATTGAAGAAAGTTTGGACGTCACGAAAAAGATGGCGGAGCGCGTCGAGGTGCGCGCCCAAGCCATTGTGGCCGAAATCCGTTCCACGACCCGTCGTCACGTCATCGCGCTGGAAGAGCGTGAACGGGAGTTGCTGCAACGCGTGGAAAAGATTCGGCAAGTGAAGGGGAAATCCTTGCATTTACAATTAGAAGAACTGCGCCTGGCACTTCTTCGCTTAAACCAAACTGCCGAAATGATCAAACTGGCCTTGGAGTCCGGTTCGGATGTGGATATCTTGCACAGCAAAGACAAAGCATTGATGGAATTCCAACAGTTGCGAAGCATCCGGTCCTCCTTAGCGCCTCATGAAGACGACGTCATCCAGTTTAACCCCCCCGATGCTGCGTTGCTGCAAGCGATAAGCACGTTAGGTTTCATCTCCAGCTCGGGATTTGCGCCCGCTTCCACAGCCCTTGGGGAAGGGATCAAGCGCGCGTTGGTCAACCACGTGGCCATTTTCACCGTGCAGGCCAAAGATCATCAAGGGGACCCACGCATAATTGGCGGGGATCCGCTCCAGGTCCTGGTGGAAGGACCTACGAGCTTAAACTATCGGGCTGAGATTGAGGACCGTCAGAACGGGACCTACGTAGTCACGTTTCGTCCGCAAGTTGAGGGGAAGCACAGCGTTTCGGTGTTGATCCGCGGGCGTCACATCCACGGCTCGCCGTTCGTGGTTCTGGTCCGTGCGGGGAGGAATTACGCCAGCGTCGGAGCCGTTTTGACGGCTTTCGGCGTCGAGGGTGAAGGGGACGGTCAGTTGTGTCGTCCCTGGGGCGTGGCTTGCGACAAAGACGGTTACGTGATCATCGCTGATCGAAGTAACAATAGAATCCAGATTTTCAACCCCGATGGCACGTTTCACCACAAGTTTGGTACGCCGGGAACCCGCGCAGGCCAGTTTGACCGCCCAGCGGGCGTAGCCTCCGATCACATGGGCCGGATCATCGTGGCTGACAAAGACAACCACCGTATTCAAGTCTTTACGTTCGACGGGACGTTCCTCTTCAAGTTTGGTGAAAAGGGTTCGAAGAACGGCCAGTTCAATTACCCGTGGGATGTCGCCGTCAACGCCGAAGGACAAATCCTCGTGTCCGATACGAGGAATCATCGCGTTCAGTTGTTTGCGCCAGACGGGACCTTCCTGAACAAGTACGGTTTCGAAGGAACGCTCTGGAAGCATTTTGACTCGCCACGCGGCGTCTGTTTTAACCACGAGGGTCACATTGTTGTCACCGATTTCAACAACCACCGTTTGCTGGTTATCAATCCGGATTTTCAATCGGCGCGTTTCCTGGGCACGGAAGGATCCGGCAACGGTCAGTTCTTGCGTCCACAAGGGGTGGCTGTTGACTCAGAGGGGCATATTATCGTGGCGGACTCGCGTAATCACCGTGTCCAAATTTTCCAGCCCAATGGTAATTTCTTATGCAAATTCGGTACGCAGGGGCCAGGTATTGGTCAAATGGACCGTCCCAGTGGCGTTTGCATATCCCCTGAAGGGTATATTATCATCGTCGATTTTGGCAACAATCGTGTCCAAATTTTCTAATTTGAACTAGCTTCGATGACGTATGTTTTCTCGTGGTCAAACCTCTTTCTGCCCCCCGTTATGCTTTTGCAACCTTTTGCTCAAGGTAATC
This sequence comes from Triops cancriformis, assembly GCA_020615345.1. Classification (NCBI taxonomy): domain Eukaryota; kingdom Metazoa; phylum Arthropoda; class Branchiopoda; order Notostraca; family Triopsidae; genus Triops; species Triops cancriformis. The sequence goes on from JAHZNP010000252.1 coordinate 42,954, forward strand.
CCACCTCTAGACTTCAGGATGGACGGCTAGGTACGGTCGTTTTCTGCCTCTACAAATATTGATACGGATGGCAAGGATTTCAACTCAGGGAATTTGGTCCGTAAGCCCATTATCAAACTTCTTATGTTGCGAGTGTGTGGCGGTAGAATTAACGCTTATTTACTGACTATAAAACTACCTCGGGGATCAGACTCTCAGGACAGAGATTTTTTTTTTAAAAAAATCGTCTTTGTAACAGCTTACGTAAACTTACCTCGCACATTTTATATAACCCTGCATGAATACGTAAAGAAAACTTCAAAACAAAAAGTAACGTAACGGCCCGGCGGTTGTGACGCGCCTTCACACACGGTAAATTAAATGATAATTGAATACGTAACAATTGCACAAGGCAATCAGGTTTAGTTCCTGCAGTCAAGTGGTGCTCAGTTGCTTGTGTAGCCAATAATTGGGAGAGCGTTACGCAACAAGGGTCATAGTGCTTTTTTTTCGTCGAGCAGCCAGGCTGCCAGTTACGTAAACTGTAAAGGAAAAAAAAATATTCCCAGTTTCCAAAGTAGGTGTTACTAGCTCCTCTTAGCTAATTCTTATTAAGATGCTAAGAGGGAACTAAGGGTATGCTGAATTCTTTTCGATGTTCAAAACGGAAGAAAGATTTTTTTAGGGTTAACTTTCTACCTCACATTTGAATGTACGTGTGTACGTAAAAGAACAAGTGGCGTTAAAGAGCGCAGTTGTTAGTTATCTACCTCATGAACACAAAACATGTAGACAAGAAACAGGGCAGGGAATTTCGTGAATTGATGGGCGGAGTCCCGGTGGTTCCTTTTAGCTTAGAATTAGGTAATTGATGAATGAATTGGTTGGTACGGTTTGATGACATGCTGACACTGTCAGGTTTTTCGTTCAAGTTCCTGAAATGCGTGGTATTTGAAGTTATCCTTTAGTACGTATACAAACGGTGTACGAGATTCAAGAGAAAACGTAACAAGCCTTGTCCTATGAAAAGAGGCAACTCAGGGAGCGTTCTAGAAAAGCAAAAAAACTCCAATTGACGGTACAAATGCCTTACGTTACAATACAAAAGAAATACGTAAGTAACAACCTAAAATATTTTGCTGCATGATTTTAAGTCATTTTGCTCCCTCCTCGCTTAAGGCATACGTAATTTTTCGTTTTAGCTTCAAGATGTTTCTTTCAAAATAAGAAACTGAAATTGCCACTGTTTAGTAGAGATTATCTGCCTATTAAGCTTGGCAGACTTCCAAAATAAGAGAAAACGAAAAAATAATTCGTTGTTTGTGGATGTAATCCGTGGCTGTTATATTTGATATGCAATTGTTGCAAAAAAACTCGCTTATTAGTCGTCAAGACCGTGTACTAAATGAGACAGCTTTCCATCAAAAATGGGAAAATTTGGGTATCCAGCTAAAACTAATTAACATGAATGTTATTTGTTCAACCATTTTATGTGCCAGATACTGTACGAATTACTTGCAAATTCCCTTTCGACTAACTTACTTTTCCCAGGCTACGGGTTTATTGCAGCGAGGTAGATTTTCCGCGTTCGAAATTTTCGTGACCGTTTTGGCTTAAATAAACTTTCCTTCAGCGTCTTAGTGGCGCTGTTAAAACTAGCTTCAGGAAAAACGGGTTTATTGCTAATTGTTCGGTGTTTCGTATGCGACGTATTACAAATCATGTCGTAGTGTTTTTCATAGCTGTAACATGAAATGACCCCCCATCCCACTTTTAGCTCTTCTTTACCCCATCTTTCGAAATTGTGTGCAGATCCAAAAAGGGAAAATTGTGTTCTTTGTGGCACCTTGACGCTTTGTGATGTGAAGGTTATTTCTCTCCATACAAACTTAGTGCAACTAATTGATGTTTGACTTTTCTCTGTCGGGAAACCACATTTCGGTTTCACACGTTTTGCCAATTGAAGACAAGTTTTTCTCTCCTGTATACCGTCGTGATTACTAAACGCAGCCTTCACACTACCATTGATTTAGGTCAAAACTTTCACGAAACTTCTAAAAGTTGGAATTTGCGAAACAGTAGAAATGAAGCTTTTTCAAGAATCTTCTGGAAATTAGTTTGTATTCCGTTTTCAAATATTGATACAAAATGGCGGGGGATTTCTAAACTATCCAGGAGAAGTGCGTAAAACGACAACGATAATAAGAAAACTTGCATCTTTCTGAGTTTTGTACATGTTTCAATCATAGAACCCCAACATTTGATCAGCACCTAGCCCTTTTTGCCCTTCCCAGAACCCGATCCGTAGTTTACCATGGGTTGCTGGTAACCACCATGGCTTGCCATCGGGGCGTAACTTCCACCATACGCCGGCTGGGCTCGACCACCTTTTTTCCCTCCTTTGCCGCCTTTGCCGCCCTTCCCTCCAGAGCTGCCGCCTTTGCCTTTGCCCTTGCCCTTGCCACCAGAACTGGCCATCGCCGGACGATATTGTTGTTGAGGATAATACGCCTGTTGCATGGGTTGATAGTGCTGCTGATGCATAGGTTGGTATGATTGTTGGTGTGTACCTCCCATGCCGCCATATGACTTCTTTTTGGATTCGGCAACTTCCATGTCATCCAGCATCGCCGGTTTGAGGAGGCTGCCTGCAGCCACCAATGCACAGGTGGCGGCCACCGCTAAAGAAACCTGTTTGGCATCAAGCATTAGCAAGACAAAATTACGATGTATAATCAAATTAGACAGTCATGTTAAGCCAGAAGAAACATGCGTTGTATCGCAGCACGTGATGGAAAAGAGCTGTTTGTCTTGTAAATAAAATGAACAAAAATCTTACCAAAAGTAACTTCATTGTACGAGAGATCTCGGACTTCGTAGTTGTGTTGCACGTTGCTATCCTCGTCACAGGAGACTATTCTTCAGAATGAAACGAACAGGTTTTTATACCTACACGAGTACGCCTGGTGTGTGGCTTCTCTGTTCTGGGTGGGACAATGCGTAACCACATGGCCGTGAGCGGAAGATTCTTTTTGAATTCTTGGTCCTTCACTCCCGCTGCCATCTCCGCACCTTTAATATGCGTGTTTTTGGGGAAGTTACCCAAGACGTACCCTAGGCCTAACCTTCAAATTTGAAACTTGTTTTATGCACCTACCCTTGACCCATCGAATACCGAACGGATGTGCGTGGTGCGAAAACAGCTGGAGGATTTCGTTGGCTCGCAAAGAAGGAAATGATTTCGCACAACGTTGCAGAACTCAGTAGTTGAATATAGGACCCGGTAGTACGTATATTGGTAGCACAGGCATTACTGTAAGATTTTCTAGCCTCTTTAGAAACAATAAATACCAGTGAAGTTGAGCTGTTCATATTACTGTGCCCCCCCCAAAAAAAACTCTTTGTAATTTGTGGGTATGCCTTTTAGGTATAGTAATGTGGTAATGCGGTGAAGAGCTTAAATATTCCAAACGAATGAGACCCTGATAATAGTAGTGACTTTCTTGTCCTACGTATATTACATTGTTTTGTTTGTGTGTGTGAAGTGCATATATGTTTTAACCTATCAAAGAAATTGTGGTTGTTTAATTTTAGAGTTGTGAAAATTGTATAGTAACGAAGTAACCTTGGCCTCCTCTGGCTCTTTTGACTTACGCAGACCCCGGAAGAGTCACTTTCACTTTTTTCTTCGTACCCATATTTTTATTCAACATTGTGTTGTCTAAATTTTCAGTCGTTTGCAGAGTACCTAACACGAGGAACCAACTATTTCTGCTCAAAGAACAATGAGCATGAACAGGACAAGGTTTCAAATAAAGCGATAACCTATGGTCTCAAGCGCAGTCAGAGCAAATCTGTGAACTCGTGCTTTTTTCCCTGTAATACATGGTCAAACCATTAGGATCTTGGACATAGGAATATAAACGCCGTATAGGAAAAGTGAAAAGGGTACGAAAGAAAAAGAAAGTAAGGTGTAACGTCGTAGGTAGGTAAAACAAAGTCGAGATTTATTCATGCGCTCTTTGCCTCTGAAAAATGTAAGAGAATATTTCAAAGTGCTCACTATGAGTGCCAGCTCAGCAAAAATTAAAAGAAGGATTGAAAGGGAAAGTAGGCAATCTAAGAGATGCGGTTGTGATTCGTTTCTAATTTAATTTACTATTCGGTGGCAGGTTCGTGCGGTAAACCTTTCTCAAGCTCGTGCGAGTAACTAATATAAAGCAATGTAAAGTTACGCTAAGACGTTGTTAAATACGTTGTGAAGGTCCTCTGTGGTGCACGATTCACTGTCCTAGTTTTTCTCCTGGCTGGTGTCGAAAATGTTCGCAAATAGTTGGTTGACAGACACCGTCTCTAGTACGGTGCTTGAAAGTAGGCTTGTTTGTTGATTGATATGAAGCTCACCTAAAGGCCAGCCTGCAGAGGAGGAAGTGGGCTGCGTATGAGCTGTCTGGAGTAGTTTCCTTGCCCATGACTTAAGAGGTAAGGAAACTTTCCCGCATACGCATAACTACCTCCTGGAGAAAGTTGTTCTTAATTACTCAGCTCCAGCATATAGTCTAGTATAGGTTTCCTTCGTTAAGCTGTAAGAATTTCCTTATAAACTTAACATTTAAGAGGAAAAATTCATCTCGAGGCTTTCATAGATACCATCGCAGACGTTGGGCATAGTCGCGTCGCAACACGCACGGTTCGAACAGACCGTCACGAAAATCCCTAAGAGACTATGGACGGCCTAATGTTGATCGCCGAGTGATGCAGAACTTCTCTGCACTTCTCCACAAAAGCACGAACTTCGTGGAAAACTGTGATTTATTGTATATACTACAAGCTAGAAGTACACGAGATGGTTTTAGGTATTCGACCTTGTGAGAGTCATGCAGCATTGATGATGAACTTACGAAGCGTATTTTCATTTAGGTGATGAGTGAAATGGGGTCTTCTAAATTGGAAAGCTTATGGTGTGCAAAAGCTTGAAATTTAACTAATATTTTTGTGTTCCCTACTTTTGAATTAGGAAGTATCACGAACACAAAATATGTAACGTGCAAATCGATACTGTTCTTTAAAAAAAATCAAAATAAAACTATACTACACAGGAATATTCTGCGTAGGATTATTTTTTCCTCTTATGTTCTTTAATGTAGACAAGTATGAACCACGACATTACCGTTTTCGTCGATTAAATCTTTGCGTGTTTTGATTAGTCATCGACAGTTAGGACACGCTGTCCTGTAGCAGATCGATTAATATGATGCAATTAGTTTGCATAGAGTAAATACTTAATCACGACTGAATATTGACGTGCATTATAAGTAGAATATGAGTTATTTTTCCTAGGTTCCGGAGTGAACCGCTGCCCTAAAAAGAACAGATAACATTGTCTTGAAACGTTGTGCCCCGTCCCACTCCACCCACAATACAACGTGCAATGTCAGCCGCTCAAACGTCTTTTCGAGTACCTATTCCCAGAGTTTATGTATGTTCGTAATTGCCTGACACTTGGGTACAATGTGCCTTTACAGGAAAAGTTGCAAAAATTGACACCTAAAGTCCATCGGGTGCCAGTAAGATACAAGGTGTTGTCAAACTAGCTCGATGGTAGGCGCTTTATCAGATCGTTTATGACAACACGTCACAGTAAAATGTGATACAGCACATTAATATGTAACGGGAATGGTGAAGGCTGCATGTTAGAGTTGGTGGATTTTAAATGATTTGGTGAATTTGACTTAAATTCAGTTACATAGATTTTCATTTGACTTGGAACGTGGTTTCGTATTTTAGTGTAGATTGTATTTTACCAAACAGTCATTGGATTAGCTGGAGTTTCACTCGAAAAAAGACATAATTTAAAGCACTTGGTTTGCGAAGTCTTTTGAATTTCAGGATACGATACACAGGAAAAGGGAATTTATTCTTATCTACACATGTGCTGTACTGCCCAAATACTTTTTGTTTTCTTATTGCTAATGAAATTGGAAAAAATGGAATAGACATTCAGCTTGACATCTTTTCCTTAGACTTGAATTTTTGAGTTGGAAAATAAGAATGCTGGGAATTGAATAGAAAAAATAAAATAAAAATTGACTTTGAGATGTTAAATTTCAGATTGATTTGAAGTTTCGGAGTAAACATAGTTTTACGTAGAGGTAGTGCCTACTTTGAGCATAAGATACTTACCTAGCTCGGCTGTGTTCAGCATCATTTCGTGTGACAGAGTTAAATTTTCCAGTAGCGGTTCAAAGGTGTGTGAAAACGGAAATACTGTGCAAGTCGAAATTAATATCATGCAACTTAGGCGTCGGAACTTTTCTCACAATAACATTCTCTTCCTGTTCATATGTAGACTAAAACTGCACTCGCTTTCCTTTCTCTAAGTTTTGCTTGCTTGGTTTTGCTTAAGTAATTAACGATATTATATTTAATTGGAAAATTATTACAAAAAAGTTTTACCTTGAGTCGTACCTTTATCACGATCCCTCATGAACGTGACGAGTACGCTGTAGACCTTACGGAACTTCAAACAACGCGCTAAGCCCTCAGGAAACCTTTAGTTTACCATTAGGTGGCGTAACACGACGGCTGCAGTCAGTAATATGACCACCAGATGGTCTTAAGGTTTTATGTGCGCCAGAGTAAAATAATAACAAACATTTTCGGTCTCAAAATGGCATCTGCTCCGATAAGTAAGCTTGAGTACTTGAAAAAGTACATGTCCCCAGCACAAACTGAAGAGAAGAAACACAAGAAGAAAAAGCTGAAGCACGTCTTGAAAGCAAGATCGTAAGTCTTTCTTTACGGTTGTCGCGTTTCGGCAATAAAAATTCAAAATGCTTGTTTCATGTTGCGAATCAGGGGTTATCACTTATTCTCTGTATGTTCTTTTATTATTCTCATATAGAAATGTAACCATTATCGATACAGACGTAGATTTAAAGAAGATAAAATCTGAAGCCTTCGATGAGGAGGACGAAAACGCACCCCAAATTGTAGCAGTTATAAGTGACCACGACAAAGAGCTGCAGAGAAAAAAATGGCGGACAGTAGGAGTTTCTAAAGACAAAGTGACTATTAAAGAAGAGCCTCCCTCACCGGTCTCCGATCACTACGAAGAGCAACAAATAAATCGTTCCAGATCGTCGCCGGTTCACCGAAGAAGACACGACTCCGCATCTGATTCAGACCGCCCACCCGTACGCAGAAGACACGATTCTGCATCTGATTCAGATCGCTCACCTGTTCGTCGAAGGCACGACTCTGCGTCGGACGCAGATCGCTCTCCGGCACGCAAAACAAAACCCAATTCTGATACCGATCGCTCGCCTGTTCGTAGGAGAAGACACGACTCAGGCTCAGATTCAGACCATTTTCCCGTCCGAAAGCCACACCAAGAGGCCACTGGCTCCTTTAGAAAGAGACAAAGCTCCGATTCGGACGCATTTCCACCGAGAAAAAAGTCAAACAAAGAAGCAGACGCCTCACGAAATGGGGCAAACCCGAGAAAGGACGAAGATAGCGACAACAGTCCTCCGCGCCCTAACCGTCTCACCGTCGACGAAGACGGAGACTCGTCTCCCGTCCGTAAGTCGACTTCAGTCCTCATACCTCCACACAAGATCAAGAAAGAAAAGATGGATAAAACGTTGGATGGGAAGAAAGCGGGTTTGCAAAGTGCGAGAGATCTTCGCAAGGAGACAGACGCATTACGTCAAAGAGAAGATGAAGCATTCAAAAAAGTACGCCAAAGAATATGCATAAATATGTTTAATAATTTGTTTGCCTTTCCTTTAGTTATCGGAAAATTTGTCTGGCAGGAGTGCCGAAACAGTTCATAGAGACAGAGCGACTGGAAAACGCCGCAATTTGGAAGCTGAACGAGAAGCAAATCGGGAAAAAGAGGAGCGCAAACGAAAACTTCTCGAAAAATTCCAAGATTGGGGCAAAGGGTAAGAAAGCCGAATAGATCGTGTGTATATTAAGTGTAACTTTTCTGTAGATTAAAGCAATCCCAAGCCCAGGAGCAGCGCTTGCAAGACGATCTGCACGAGATGTCCAAGCCGTTGGCGCGAGCGGCGGGCGACGAAGATTTGGAGAACTATCTGAAAGCGCAAAACAGAGAAGGAGATCCTATGGCTGCATATATGGCGAAAAAGAAGAAAAAGCAAGAAGCTTCTATTCCCGGGAGACCCAGTAAATATCTTCCTCACTAAAAAAAATCTCGAAACGTACTATAGCAAATCCGGACAGTTAAGGCCACTGTTATGCTAAAGCATTTCTGCGAGATATACTCAAGAAAGGACTTTTAAAAAATTGAACTTTTCTTTTTGCTTTATGCTAAAGCATTTGAAAGAGAATTTTTGAAAGGCAAAAATCTTTTAAAGCTCTCGAACCGTTTTGCTGTATTTTTGATTAAGTTGCTCCAGAATGGGGCTGCCGGAAGTCGCACGGAAAATTAACTACAACATTTTCAAAATATTCGTAAAAAAATGTACGTATCTTGAATGGAAACTTGACTCTCGAGAAGGATTTGAAAAATATGTATCGGTGTTCACGAAATTTCCGTGGCATTTCCTATACAGTTGTCTGTGCAAATTCCAATGGAAAAGATGGGTACACAGTCGTCTTAAGCGAGGTGTGACGAAAAGGTTAATTTATTCCCTTTTCTAGGTCGACCAACCTATCAAGGTCCGGATGGTCCACCGAATCGGTTCAATATTCCACCCGGTTACCGTTGGGATGGCGTGGACAGATCTAATGGCTTCGAAAAACAGTGGTTCACAAAACAAACAAAGAAGGTGGCTGTGGCTGAAGAGGCATATAAATGGAGTGTAGCAGACATGTAATTTCCAATAAACTTTACAACTCCCTCGGAAACCTGAAAGAACGCCTTCGAATTCCCCCCCCAATAAAAATTCACTTCCTGGAACGTTGAAGCTGGGTAGCTACAAGTTTCACTTTCCCGGGCATATTCCTTGCAATGTCCTGATCTTTCAAACTCTTGATTAAATCCTTTTCTCTGCTGGAGGCTGCTTTATCCATTAAGAACGCATTGAGTGCTGTCTTGGCAGCTTTACCACGCTTATTGGTCCCCGGAATCATCTTAATCTTAAATCTGAAAGACAGCTTTTTCCTTATTAATTCCCCCATAAAAAAAGAAAGCAGAAAGGATTTTACTTGAAATTTGCCAACGCGGAATAAGGCCCAACCGTGGCAACGGCAAAAAGAAGTTCATCTTCGGGAGTTGGTTGACCCGTTAAGGAATTCAAAATCGCGACGTCAGACGAATCGACGTCAGGCTCTGCGTCTTCGTCTTCGACCTCTGGTTCTTTCGCGTCGCCGTCAGCTTCTCCGTCTTCCTTGTTTGGCTCTGGAAGTCTTTCATCTAAATCTGTTTCGATTTTTGCGACCTCGGAATCAAAAGCGGTCACGTCCTTCACAGGACTAACTTTCTTCTCCACAGCTTTACCGCACGTCTTTTTCGTTTCATCTTTTTTCTTCGATTTATCCTTAGCTGGGCCGGCCGACTAGCGAAACCTCGTTATTGCTACTAGCCGAGACTTGACATGGTATATTGTATTCACCTGTAATAACTGCATGCGTTGCTGCCGCTCCTCTTCGTCCTGGTCCTTATATTTTTCTTTAATCTTTTTCAGCTTGCCCTTCTGTCCCCGCTTGGCATTTGATCCGCTTCGGTTATCCGTTTTATCGGTCACTAAACATCACAACAACAGAATGCACTATGTTCAACTGAAAGAGTTTGTTACCAGTACTTTTTCCTGCGTCGCCTTTTTTTGCTTCTTTATTGCTACGTTGCTGTTGCTGCTTTTTTACTGCTGGAACACCTGAGCCTATGATCGTGATCTGATCCTCCTCAAGCACTGCCGGCAAAGCAGCACTAGAGTTGGAAATACTCCTCGGTCGCTCGGGTCCCAAAGCGACGACTGTGTCCGGAAATGCTATCTCGTCACCGCCGCTTAGCATAGATTTTGCCAAAGACAAACCTTGGAGCGCAAGTAAATTAGTTTTCTGATTTGGTGTCGAAATATTTGTCGCACTTTGAACGTCTTGGGTTAACTCTTGAGTGTCGCTATCCTCTGAATCCGACGAGTCATCTTCGTCGCTTAATTCTACTTCCTGGACATCCTCCTTTGTCGAACTCAAGCTTACTGACTCGTCTTCAGCTCCTTTCACTTTTCTTTCGCCCAGATGTCTACAGAATGAGAAACACGTTACTTTTCGTGCAAAAAAATCTAAAGATTACCTTGTAATACTGTCTTCCTCGAGCTTGAACAGGAGTCCGAATCCTAGTACCACTGGAACAGGAGGTAGAAAATTCTTTTTACCGCGGATCATAAAACTACCAGTTGTTAAGTATTCTCCTGTGGGCGCAGTTTTTGACACCTGATGAGCGTAAACCCACCAAGCAGCGGTAATAATTTTCGCTTCCCATGCACCACTATAAGAAAAGGCATTATTGTCTCGTAGATTCGATTCGTAAACAACCTGTAGGCTACAGCCATCAGGGCAGCTTCTTGCAACGTTTTGGGCGGTACGGGATCACCAGAAGGATTCTTAACAACTAAACTACTAGCGCCGTGCAAATCAGCGTGTACATACAAGTCCGTCGGTTTCAAGTAGCGTTTGACTACCAATTCGTTTTGTTGTTGGTCTCTACCAGCAATAACTGCGAGAAAATGACACAATGACAAGTTGACGAAGAAATTTTACCTCAAAAGCTACCTAGGTAATTTTCCGAACTTATAAACCAGAAAAACTTTTCAAACCAGTAGACTTTACGGGCTTTCTTGATAGTTGCTATAGTGGCTACTTCCTTTAAAGTCTGTTTGGTTTTCTTTTCGGCGGACTTGAAGGCCTTCGCTGAAGCGTCAATCGTTTTCTGCTCTTTTTTTAAAGCTGTCCGTTTCGCATCAAAGTACCTAGAAATATTATTGCAGGAGAGTTGCATTTTTTCACATCAACTTGGTGTTACTTTCTGGCGTTTGCAAATGCAGATAAGCTTAGGTCAATGTCGATGAGGGTTGGTTGGAGATGTTCGCTTTCGTCTTCATCGGATTGCTCAACGTAGTAAGGATCACTAACAGAGTCAGTAAGATCAAACAGTCTAACAAGAACACATAATAATTCATGAGGCACACCTGAGGAGTACGGTAACATGGTTTATTTCCAGTTTGAGGGCTTTGATGGATTTTGCTACCGGATCCCCGTTTGACGCCCCTTCTTTTACCAAAGCCTCAATGTCTTTCCAAGGTATTTGGTTGGCAATTGCCGACCGAATGACAAGGAGCACCCGATCAACTAGCTGCTGGTTCAGTTCAATCAAACGCGCCTTTATTTCATCCACAGCTTGTAACAGCTGCAGAGAATCCAAACGCTTCTCATGATCCTTCCGAATGTTAGTCAATTTCTTCATCGCTTCTTTTTCCTGTGGAGAACAATGAACGTAATTAGTCTCCGACGGCCAAGGTGTCAAACCGTAGTAACCTGCTGCACAAGCTTGACGTCCAGTTTTTGTCCTTCAATACTAGAGAAAAACTCGTCTACTGCTTTGTTAAAATAAGGGAAATCCAAATAGGGAAGTTTTTCATGTTGCTTGAAAAGGTAAGGCTGAAAATCTTGGTGCGTAAAGAAATCTTCTGAGCTTCCGTCAGGTTTAATCCTCTTTTCTGCTTTTTCTATAATAAAGCCCTAAAAACTACATAAGTCGGAGCTTAGTGGAACGAACGAAACTAGTGTTACTTTAATGGATGATTGGGCACTTCTAAACTCATCAACGATTTCTTGAATGTTTTGGAACACTTGCTCTAGTCTTGGCATATCGTTCTCCAGCTTAAAATCCAAACCAAAGCGGCAACTACTAACAAAGCCACAAGACAGCATTGCGTGCTCTAGAACGGCTGGTCCATAATCTAACCGACGAAGAAAGAACTATTTTAGGTACAGGACAAAGTTGATATTTGCATACCGCAGTGAGGAGTAAGATTTTTTTTTAGGTTTTCTCCGTCTTTTGCTTTAATGATAAGTTCTTTAAGTTTTTCTTGTGTTGGAGGATTTTCAGGAAGCTTGGCACGGTCAATCGGATAGACTTCACGCACAGCAAACCTATTAAAGAATAGGGGAGGCTGTTTAACCAAATTCGTAAACAAATATAAAATGTCATAAAATGAAGGATATAATTACCTCACATCTTCTCCTTCCGTGCGTGGCCTTAAAATATTTAGAATAGTGTACTCATAGTCAGTAAGTACAATATTGCCTCTGTCATAGAGCTCAATAATGACATGGTATGCAGCTTCGCCAGTCCCAAACTGCAAGTCTACAATACGATCAATTCCGAGTTGTGTAGCGGATTCGAGTCTTTTGTTTTTCAGATGTTTTCGTAACTAAGAAATGGGCGTAAAAGCGTTAGTGGTGACATTCCCAACGATATTTTTTGTAACAAGATGAATGTGTACTTTCATTGAAAACCCTGAGGGAGCAGGGTTCTTGGGCCAATCGAATTCTGTCATGTGAATTCGTATACCGGACTCGAACAGCAGAACGCATTTTTCTTCCTTCTTCTGAAGCCGGATCAGGTAAGTCTTATTGTCAACATCATAGACTTGATTCACACGCATTCCAATCAACCTTTATAATTATACAAAGCAAACTATAACGTTTTCTAAGATACTTTAGAACGCAAAAATTTCGAAAAACACCCTCACCTATCTTTAATTTCTGCCAGGACGGCAATAATATCTAATGTCGTAAATCTAGATTTCATGGCTTAAACGACTTTCTCAAGTAGACCAAACACGTTCCTTTAGTACACTACGTGTTTCATACATTCCACGAGGGAATGTTAAATAAGGCGTGGTCAAACACAGTATAGGCGTTTCCACCAATGGTTGTGACTTGCGCATATGTTGCAGATTATTTCATATAGGCGAGCCACTGAATAACGACACTCCCGGTCAAAAAGTTTCAGATAATTGAAACAACGGAAGGTCGTTGGTAGAGTTCGAATAATCGAAAGTGGAATCCCTTTTTCGCCAATGTTTGTCTTTAAATGTATTTACTTGTATTCTATATTGACATTATTTCTGTATTCAACACTCAAGAAACTATCGTGAAACATATTTTTGTCATGATTAAGTCTTACATGGGCTACATATTGCATATTTAATAAAATTAGATACTGCAGCGGCACACATGTCAGTGGAGCGATTATACATACGCCAAAACTCTCATAGAGACTTAAAAAACTAACAATAAAGCACCTCATCACTGCATTCCTAAAAACCGCGCTAGCGGCACAACAGCCATCTAATGTGTGCTGAACGAGTTATCGCAGATCCCTTAACACTTGCCCAGCTTACTCGACAGGTCGTATAGGTGGCAGCATATAAAAACCCAAAACGTGCGTTTATTTTGAAACAATATATCCTGCTTTTGTTTACTATTGCCGATACAATTGGTAGACATGGTAAAATGGTTAAAAAACTGGATTCGAAAACGGCAATTGCTTGCCAGCATAGCCCCCGAAAGGGCACAAGTAAATATACAATGCAATTGTAATTTCTTTTCTTGTTGTGCCTAACTCCAAGTATATTTTCGTTTTCGTAGCGCATGAAAAATAGACTGTCCTTAATCTACTTCTTACTTACGTGGAACGCACTTGGTTACACCATGTATATCGCATTAAAGAAGAGTACAAACAGTGTTGAATCGGATAAGGAGTTTCAAGGCCTTTCAGAAGGTATTATTTTCTTCAACTTAAAATGCAAATACTAATCAGATACTTTTAGCGGCGAAAATGGCAAAGCTGATGAAGTTAGAAAACGCGACTGTTTACCGTTTCGACGGTCTGACTTACAAAGGTTCCGAAAAGCTCGAAGTAAACCCAGAAGCGGACGCACAGGGCTCCGAGAAATTGAGTTAATGATTGTACAAGCGTAGTATTGTTGTATTATATTGCTTTACAAAGAAAGTAAAATGGCATCACTTGTTCCTGACTTGCAGTGCAGTCAGTACTTTAATAAATAGGACACTTTCTCTAGAACAGGAACTGATCTGAAGTGTACAGGATGTCTGCTTTCAAATAACTCCAAAATGAAACCATTTTGTCAAAAACTGTTTAAACTTTAGTCTCAAAATCTTGCGCTAGAGCCTGCTGTTTCAGAACTTCGGACGTTGCCATAGTACCCGAATTCGCCATATGCAAAGCAGCGGCCTCTGCGTGTCGCCTCTCCATTTCACGGAAGAGCGCTAGTCTACAATTTGTTCATTGTTAGGTGAAAACCAACACTAATGCATTGCATGTATTACCTGTAGACTTCGTATCGCATCACAATCGATTCTAGTTCTTGCTTGCATAATCTCTTTTGCATATTATCAAAACAATCTAATTCGTGTAAACGAAACATTTCCCATTTAAGTTTGTGGTCATATTCATGAGGCGCTTTGGAGTACACTTGCAGCCAGTACGGGATTTCTGCCGGAGTAAAAATAAAAATTTTAGTCACAAATAACACTATAGCACCAGAGTGAACGTGAAACACTTTTACCTTCGTTTAAGTAAGGGTTGGCGGGAACCAAGACGTTAGGTTGATGAAAATGAGTATGTCGCGGCACTGCGTTTGGGTGTGGAACCGCTTTTGAACTAGAAAGCCTTAAAGAATCAGGTTCGTAGCTGTATCTCGGAGCACAAGGATGTTCATACTGCGCTTGGCGAGTTATATGACTGCAAAGAATTAAAAAATAATAATAATTATTATTCTTTTACTTTACCAAGTAAATCAAGAAAATAAGCGTTACTTGACGTAATAAACTCCAAATTCACTACTTTCCACCCGCTCCCAGCCGGTAGGTAATCCTTCTTTTTCCAAGGGATGACTCCAGTGGGTTGTCTGACTGTTATGGTCAATGTAGTACTTCCTGCCGCGTAGGGTATAGTCAACAGACCAACCAGGAGGCAATGGCAATTCTTCGTTGGCTCCTTGGAATACGAAAAGTTTTGTAAGCTTAAAGTTCCCTAAATTCTGCTGAATAATTACTTTGATTTAAGTGGGTCTGGCTGGAGTGTAGTGAAGGGGGGATCTGGTTCGCCGAACGTGTTTCCAGTGGCCGATAAATTTCTTGACTTACACTTAGAGCAACCGCGGCGGTGGCTGGTAGGTTCTGATAGACAGGAGAGTCTTGAGAAGAGGTTGGATATGTCTGCGATAGTGGATGGTTATTCACGCGTGGGGAGATCGCGGGGGAGCGTGTACTGGAAGCTACCGAGGAAGAGAGTCTTGGAAATATATGTAGCGGATGTATATCAAGTTGCGGTGAGGGCATTGAAGCTAGTACGGACATACTCGGCTGGAGGCTGCCTAGAGTTAACGCACCAGGCTTGACCAAAGCTAGCTGCAAAGACGATGACGAGTTTTTGATCTAGCGAAAAAAATTTGAAATGGTCACAGCTGGAATTCCTGCATGGAGTTAAGGATGGGAAAAGACAACGAGATTGTCATTTGTATGTGAGTGTGAAATAATGGTACGCCTTCACCTTCCATGCTAGACCTGGGTTAAATGGCCGAGCCTGGCCTACGAAAGCTAGGTTTGTAGCTTCCTGTGCATACTTATTTACCTGTGAAGCCCCTTCGTCTGGGTATAGAGGGAAAAGCTGGGGTTCTGACCCTGCTTTGTCATATAAAATGAACTGCCCTGCTGGCGAGTGCAAAGAACTCGTGATGGCGAGGTTGCCTAACGAAAGTCCCAAGGCTAATTCTTGTGAATCCGATTCTGACACTTCTGCGTAATCTGCGTACGATTCTTCTGCATCTCTAGGTAATATCTACAGTGGGTGCGAAACAGTGCAGGATGACAAGCGACAACGGTGTGTTGGTGAGTGCGGAGACATTTGTTCAGAAAAATGACGTCGATAAAAAGCACGAGAATTAACAAACAACTTACTTGATCTAGGCGTGACTCAGAGCGACTCCCCTGGTTAGCATAAATATGCTCCACGCCACGTGACCGCGGACTTGGGTTTTGGCTTGTTTTACTATCCTCAGAATTTTCTGCTAGTATGTCTTGCTGAAAGGTTGTATTTGGAGCCTGTAGGATCACGCTGTTTGGATTTAATTTGTATTTGCCTTGATGCCCATGAGCTGAGTGAGCTTGAATATTTTTGTTTGAACCATACTTTGTTACGATGCTAGTCTGCGAAAAAAGAAACTCAGCAACGTTATTCTCAACTATGAAAGTACACTTACCTGAGCTGAAGGATTATAGACATTTACGGACGGAGAAATTTTTCGCTGCGTTTTGGATTTCGAAATGGGATTATCACTTGTCCAGATGTTCGTAACTGGAAATACAAACAATAAACGGTCACGCTTTACGAATTTAATCCTCCTTACTTTGCAGATCTGGCGGCGTGTCCCTTTTGACGTACTTTCCGGTTACGCCATTATTTATAGCTTTCGAATCTTTCTTCTTTGATAGCATTTTCTCGAAAAGGCCGCGGCACAATCGCAATCGACACACTTCACTACCAAAACAAACCAAATCAAAGCTATTGCTAAGAAACGTTCTCCCTAGTAGATGGCGCTCCTTGAACATTTGCAGACATGTAATGGAGTGTACTCCACAAATTCCACCTTCGAAGATATACATGGTGGTTTTTGCACCTGTGATGAGGATTAAATCGCAAAACCCTAGGTGCATCCGTAGCGATGTATAATTATGAGGCAATGGTTGCAGAAAGGGATATAGTCTTTTAACTAATACACATACTAAAAGGGGAAACGCAACGAACAGGAAAAAAAGGCACGTAGGCTGGCGGTAGACATTTAAAGAAATAAACTTTGTTTTACCAAGAAGGAGCAGCTTATGTTAGGGGTACATGAAAAACTTTGTAAACGGAATTGCTCTGGAAAGCAATACCCAATCATATCCCAGTGGAAATTGGCAAGCGAAGTCCAGCTACTTTCTCCAACCGTACTAGCCGGCGTCGTTTGAATGGATTAAGAGCTCAGAACTCGCGCACTTTTCTCGTAACGAAAGATAATTGCTGCGGCACACGACAACAAACGCTTTATGTTCCGCCGCCTTCGCCGCTTAATTAAAGCATTCCCCTTCACTCCAGGAAAATGTGGCTTTCGCTAATTACGAATGTTCAAGTTCGTCACAAAAATCCGCGAGAGGTAGGTCTTGATAGACAAATTTGATCAGTCTTGATCAGTTCATATTCTAGAACACAAGGAGTGTTGTTGTGTCCATCATGAATCCAGGTTCGTCAAAGCTTTTATTTGAATATAGACTCGTTTAACAAACAATTAATGCCATTGATTTTAGACGCTGAGAAGTCGCTGAAGATACCACGTACTATCCACCGGCTAACGTATCGACAGTACAAGCTTCTCTTTGAACGATATCAGCATTCGCCATTCTTGTACCCAGACGGAGGACAGGAATTAGCCGATCAACTTCGTCTTCCAGTCAAAAGCATCCTCGTAAGATCCACACTTTCTGCAACAGATTGTGTATAAATTACTTGTTCAAACCCTTTCCTTCCGCCCTGTTCTTTCAATCCCAGGAAGGTTGGTTCAAGTTTCCCTTTTTTCCCTTTCAGAATTGGTTTCGAAACCGGCGTCGCTTGGATCGATCGCGTTTATTGGACATTGATCCCTCTTTACGAGATCTCAACCCGGGTTTAGAGAATCCTCATGTGTTTGCAGAGCAATTCGAAAAGCACAAGGCCGAGCTTTTACGAGGTAACCTCATTTTGGGAGCAACTACAACTTTTACCAATTAATTTTTATTATATGGTTTGTTTTATAGTTACTGAGACCAGTACAGGTTTGGAGCAGGCTCCCTCCGAACGAAGCGAAGAAAAAGTGCCCCACTCAAGCAACGCGGGGAGGTCGTTTGGCCCAATCTGTCAATCTAGCAACATGACAGATAATTCACATTACGAAGAGCACCATACGTACTTTTCCAGCCAGACGTTGGGCCGCGATGTGTTCTCCGTCGCCGAAGCACCCGTTAACGTTTCTCAGGCGTCTGTTTCCACCTTTTTTTCTGGTGACGATTACGATCAGACTTCAGAACAACCATTTGAAACGGAAAGCAGCAGCTATGCCAATCCCGACTTTGCGGCCGGGTCCCTGGAGCACTCCAACCTTTACTTACAAGATTCTTCAGTGCATTTCCATAACCTTTCAGACCATCTTACACAGCAGCCGAATTTCTGGTGGGACCAAAACGAGATTCGTGTTGACGAAGGGGAAGAGCAACACCGGCGTGCTCCAGAATCTGAAATTTGCAATCAAATGGGGCCACTGGAAGCGTCTTTAAAATTCAACACCCCAACCCTATTCACACCCGCAGAAATGACATCTTATAATCCCACCGCGGAAGACGCACTGTGTTGGTACTATGAACAAGAACAGACCCAAGAACTGTCTTCCATTCCTACTGGCAATAGTTACGCCTCGCAAGCCTGTTCTACACATCACATGCCATCTTACTCAAGTCCCGCAATATTGCCGGCCATTAATCAGAGAGAAACCGTGGAAGGTTTCCCGACTTATGATACTTTAACAATGGGCTATATTATGTCCAATCCTCTTTTCTGTCCAACCGGTGATGCCCTTTCTCCGCACATCTACAGCGTGGCAGCTGATCAAAGATCACCTAGTGTTTTTGGACCTTCGACTTCTCACTGTCACGTAACATCGACGCCCGTAAATCAGCACGACGACGGACAACTTACTCAGATTCAGACTGCCCACCCCGTGATAAATGCTCCGTCGCTTTTCACACAGACCATGTATGAGTATCCATTCCATCAGAGCCAGAACAATTACGAGTCCTTTGAGCAATTTTCTTCTGCACCCGAAGTGCCTTTTGATCCTTTGGAATTCAATAGTGATTTGGTATAACGAAGCACATTGACTTTAAAGTATGTCTTGAGGGGAATTTTTTTTGGCGTTTACCAACTACTTTGTGCATATTTGGGCTTTCTTTTGCGTATCCTAACCTACCTCAATGTTCCATGTGACTACTAGACATTCAGCCCGCAATTCCTAACGCGAGCCTCATCGCATAACAGAAAAGATCTATCACGCGATGTAATTAATTAGCACCCTCACCAGGTTACCGAGGTTGTTCTTTTGACTTGACGTACCATCCTTTATCCTAGCATCATAAATATTGCTGGATGTAAACCTCTGTTTTAACTGGAAAAGTATATCTTGTTTTTTTTCCCTATCCTTAACGACGGTCACTCAGCTCGACAGAAGACGAATAATTCGTATTAGCAAACTGGGTTGGTTAATGTGTCTAGTGTGATGCTATTTTTGTACTTTTGGTTGTGGACCGTAAAGCTATATAAAGCACACTTATATAATACAGCCTATTTTTTAGGATCTATTTTCATTTAGCGCATGTTATAGTAGCTGTTCACTATGGCCGTGTTTACACTTATGTTCCGAGCGCAACTCGCTGCCCAGTGGAATTGTATTCGTAACACCTAGTTATTCATTAACGTAATTTTTTTATGTTGCGCTAACTTTGGTAGCGCTTTCATGAGTGCAACATTTTCAGTCGAACGATAACACAAATAAGTGTAAGCACGCCTTAAGCAAAAGATTTTTTTTTCTTCTAGTATAGGAAGAATGCTTGGATTTTAGGTTGTTGGTCATCTAAGCCCAAAAATCTCTCAGAGAAGGCATGCGGGAAACCTTAAAGAGAACCTAAGAAATGAAAAAAAAAAGATCTGTAGCATAAGAACATCAAAGCTTGTCACGGGTGCCTGTTTCGTTCGTTTACTGTGTACCCTGAAAATGCTGAGATAGGACGCCAAGATAAAAGGACTCAACCTAACGAGGAAAAACGCAACACACGTCGGGTATTCAAACACACAAAAAAGGTAGCTTTCAGGTCCAGCCATGTACAAGTCATTATACTCCAAAAAATTATATATATATATATAGCAAAAAAATATAGCAAATATATACAGCAAATATAAAGAATATATATATATATATAACAAACGTATATAACAAACAAAGAAATAAAAGGAAAGCTACGGTTACAGGCAGTGATTGGGAACACAGCTAGCAGAGGTAGTTACACGTACCCCTATTTCCGCAAAATTTGACACATATTGCTTGTCCTGTGCTACAGAAAAGCACTACATCTCCTTGTTCTTGACTGCCTTTACTTTTGTCACGGTCGCTAATTGCACTAAGGGAGGACTTTTCGAAGCGTTCCGATCCGTGCAGGAAAAAAAACGGTAATAAACAGCCAATGGAAGAAAATTGACTAAGGCAGTAAAAAGGCAATCTAATGTCTATAGAAATCCTAGAAGTAAGCAATCTTAGCGAGGTGTCAAATTACAGATCGTTAGCCTTATTCCTCTTACAGGTCCGTGGATAGGGCTTCGAATATCTCGTCGAAGATTTTACGCGTCATGCTGGCAAAATATCCATCTAAGCATTATAGAACTGTAAGGCCAATAAAGCATTACATAAATACTATGAGTAAGCCTTCCTAGAAAAGTTTGTAACACACCAAAAAAATGTGTAGATTGTTAGAACCTTCTGAGGCGACAGATTCATATTTGTGTTGATAACGTAGAAACTAGACAAAAGGGCAAAAATTGTGAAAGGAAAAACACGAAACCTAATATTGCGTAAGTACATAAAAAAATGCAAGCAAAACGCCCGAAGTTACGTAACTTATGGCTCCAGGGTCCAGTGACGCAATGTACACGTACAACAAGACGACGGAACCTAGGGTTAAGGAGTTGTGTATGAGAAAGATAACTCAGAAACAAGCATTAACGAAAGGTCAGCGTAAACAGTTAATTTCCTTATTTTATTCAAATTTACACGGAGCTGAAATTGAAAATAAGTTTGTCACTGGTTTTCATAACGTCTTTTTACGCGCTTGTCAAACGACGTACTTGTTAATTTTAATGTACTTGTGCTGTTAATGAAAACAGGTATTAAATGTGAATTGACATTCGTAGGACGACATGTTTTCCATAGCTTTTCGACGCCATCAAATACCTTTCTTGGATAAATGAAGTTACTTCGGACCAGGAATAACTTAACTACTCCTGACCCGAAGTAATTTGACTTATACAAGAAAAATTTTATAACGCGGGAAATTTCCGTGGTTGACTTCGTCAAAACGATTTAGTAGACGTATACCGAAAGACCATGTTGACAGTAAAGTTACTTTTATAGATGTCTACTGCAAGTATTTCTTCAAATTTGTCTCAGTTAAATTCGTAACATGGACGCACATTTTCAACTTTTTTCAATAAAGGAAAATTCGAAATTTGTACGATTGCACACCCACTTTTTGGTCAGAATCTAATTAGGAAAATAAAAATGTTACAGGAAGTCTGTATAAGAGTGCGCATTCTTGTTCCAAGTGCCAAAAAGATTTTTTTTTAATGAAAGAACTGAGGATGGTGCATATCAAGCAAGACGGATCCTGTAACAAGGACAGGGGGTAACCACTTGTGAAAGAAAAGCAGCTCAAGGTATTGTACGATGTGTATATGTGTATGGATCTTTCGCCACATCAAAGCAAAAGGGCCTGTCAGAGAGTCTTCGGTACTACGCGATAAGGGATGGATGATAGACAGCTGGTGAACATGACACGCTTCCATTTTCCTGCAAAACAAGCATGGAAAGTGAGTCGCACGACGTTAACACAACCGTCAAGCCCTTTCGTTCGTTTTGGAAATATATTTCGCCTGTGTCTTAACTTGGTAGCCCAAACACAAACCTTAGCTTTCGAACCTTAAAGTACCCACCGCTCGTGCATTACGATTAATGTGCTGGAGCGCTTGAAGATTAAAAAATCTTTTCAGGGTGCTGTACAGTGTATAGTATTTCCCCATGGCAATCAAGATCCAAGTTTCGGAAAAGCCTTTTACTTGCTTGAGCTCCACCAACCCATGTGCGGTCCTGCTGTCTTAACAGACTGTCTTCGTTTATTAACTTTTATTTCCTTTATGGACAGGAGTCTCTTTACACAGAGGCATAATAAAATAAGTAAATAGCACATCGAAGTAAATAGAAAAAAATTACCATTTGTATACCTGTTCGAGAGGAAAATGTTCTCTTCTATAGCAAAAATGATAGGAAACGCATGAGGTACAAGACCTTTAGCAAATCTAGTCCTTCAGTTCATTGAAATGCAAAGCTCTTACAAGATTCCTAAAAACACAGGAGAGATATAGTGCAAAAAGGTAATCTGGCTTGTGCTTTCGTTTCGCTTGATGTGGCACAGTATTTTTTCCCGCTAGACGCAAACAACCTAGTACAAAAATTTTACTCTTTCGGGCTTGACGATCCTGTCACTCATTAACATATTAGGGTTATTACGTCCAGGCATGAACGATCACTGCGACTAACAGGGTGAAACGACTTAGAATACCATAAAATCAGCATTTGGCTGAAATATTCCATAATATCACAGGTTGCACAAGTTGTATTATTCGTGAAGCGTGTTCGGGGGTGCGAAAGCGATAATGTATTTTCGGGTATTTTTCGTTCGTAAGTAAGTAGATGTGTTTACTTTTCAGGCGGGGCTGGCCATACTCTTAAGCTGACGACCACAAAAGAGAACTTCCACGAGCAAAGATAAAAGGATAGAAAAGAAGAAAAAAGAAGGCTGAAAAGAATGGGATCATGAAGACGAAAATTGGCTGGAGAAATTTGATGGTTCACTGGGACTCAGAAATGGGGTAGTGCAGCACATCATATTCACTTGACCGACTTGGCCCATCAACGTAAGTGCACCGGGGACTCGCCACATCGTATCCAACAGTATTTCTTAGTTAAAGATACGTGCCACCTTTTGGGTTGTTAAATTTGAACACCCTTGTGTGTCATACATAAATTTATTACTTTGTTTTTAACCTCCAATTAGGCTATTACAGATAAAAGCTTACAAGTCCCTTAAAAACACGATTCGTTCCAAAACACAATTAATAAACGCGAAGCTCCTAGTACTTCAACTTCCCTTTATTATATGGATAAATTTTTTTTACGTGGTTGCTAACTTAAACCGGAACGGAAGGTGAGGATATTCTTGTTTAGTATTTCGGGTTCACCTTCATGGAAAAGAATCTCAAATAAAAATTATCCCACCTAAATAGATATATAATAATCCGGATAAATTAAAAGACAATGGTCGCCCAAAAAATGATACACAAATGGGGGTCAATTCAGCTTAGTCAACTACTTTATCTCACTGCATAATTAGCTTCCGAATGAGCCGGGTATATGAGCAACAGTCAATACAATGCAGGTTATGTACATATTTACATACCAGGAGACTTTTCCTGCGATGTATTGTAATGCTAGATTATAAACTAATACGCGGTGACTAGGGAAGTTCAAATAAATAAAAGAGGCTTCCTACGTTTGGCTTACTTGTCAATTAAAATGAAAGAAAAAACCATCAGTGTTGCGAAATTCGTCGACGAGTAAATAACCATAGTAGGAGCTGATAGACCAAGATGCTTGTCAACAATGGTCGAAGCGGGTGAGGAGTGCCTGGAAGAAATAAAAAAGTTGAGTACTTGACAAAAATCCTCAATATACCATAATGACGGATTCATGGGTTTTAATTTGTATCTTACAAAGTCACATTCCCAGAAATGTATAGTTTTCAGAGTTAGTGTTACAATAACTTCACCATGCTCAGAATTGTAAGTCTATTTAAAGTAGCACGTTAAACGAAGTCCTGGATTTATACGTGCTGCTTCGTATTGACCAAGGAGTAATTTACAAGTAAATGATGTTTCGCCATACAGAAACAGGATCACATTCTCTATGGATTGAGATATTCTGTGCAGAAAGGTTCTCGAAAGTTCAACGCGGTCACGGGACTTTTATTCTCAACGTCTGTTAAATATTGCAATACTACACAACGCTGCATCGCTCACTCAGCCACTTTTGACGTCATCGGAAAGCGAAATGACGATGTTCCATCTGCAAAGAGGGCTAGAATGGATAATCATAGACAGAACGTCGTCACGTTGAGCTTCGATGTCGTTTTCCCCACCGTTTCAGCCATTTCGTGGTTTCACCACTGTCCCTTAAAGTGGCGAGAATACTACGTCATAGAAGCACAAATTGGTAGACTTCAATCTTCAAAAACGGCAGAGGTAAACAATGGTAAAGATTGCCAATAGCGTGAAAATCGTCACCCGCGTTGCAATAACGCGTTATTATTTTTCTATGATCTTTAGCACAAGTCTGAAAAGCGGGGAACGTAGTTAATGTCGAGTACGAGGAACGTAGCAAAGGAAAAGCACAGTATTCGTATGAGGGGTTGGTTACTTGTGAGACAAGCAAATTCGCGGTAACTCGTCAAGTCAAATCGGCAATATTGTAAAAATTAGACAATAGCACAAAAGCTCTTGCCAACTACCTATATTGTGGGCTTGTCACTTTCTGTAGTCAAATCAAAAGCACAAATTTGCACTAAAAGTTCGCTGAGTGTAAAATTTACTTTGTTATGTTTACATACGAACTCCAAGGGGTGTCTTAAGGGGCAATGGACACCAAAAAATAACTTTATCTCATAAAACAGAGCGAAAAATCTAGTTTCCAGATACAAATTTGTTTTTCTCAGGCGCGAAATAATAACGAAGATATTTAGGAAATAATAAATCTGAAATTCAAATTTTCCCGTCCGCGATGTCACGCTTCTCATGGGCGGGAAAAGGCCAAAACTTTGGAAATAAATATCTCCAGAACGGCTGGTCAGAAAGAATCGAAACAAAATTTTCTATTCTTAGAATAATGTGTATTATAAAAATCCATCAAAATCTCTATCGTTTTTGGCGTCCATTGACCTTTAAGGCTACAGTGCATCTTGTGTGTGTTTTAAGACGAACGACCTCGAAGTCACGGCGTATTATAGTCTTCGGCTTCCATATTACAATGCACCTAACAGTAGTGTAGGGGAATCACATTCTAAACGGCGTCGGCGATTTTCCCCACATTACTCAGTATTTCATTAAGTAATCTTAACAGTTAAGTTTGGATTATTATATCTAATGCACATCGCCGAGTTTTTCTTTAAAAATTCTTAATCAATTTGTGAAAAGCGAACTAAAGTTAAATTTTTTTTTAAAAAAAAGCATTTTAAATATGTGGCCGCAAGAAATATTAAAGCACCGTTTGCCTCATGTATTGGCGAAAACAGAATTCAATGTCGGTTAGTTTCGGATTTATCACATAAGCAGTTTTCTAAAATTTACTAGGTGACAACTCCAAAACTAAATGTTAGATCTCAATTCCATTTTCAATAAATGAATACTTACAAGTTTTTAATTAACCTCGCGATTAAATGTTCAAAATTGCTTTTCCGACAAAAAATGAGATTTGACTCGCTTTTTAAAAATGTAATAAGAACTTTTTAAAGAAAATTTTGACAACGCACAGTAGAAATTGTGATATAAAACTTTACTGTCGAAATTGTTTAATGAAATAGAGAGTACTTTGGGCAAAATCTCTGACGCCGTTAAACATGTGATTCCCCTTATACCACGGTTCGGTGCACTGTAGCCTTAGCTACAAACAAGCAAGGAATGCTTTCCAGTCGCAGCTGTGTCACCTGATGGATACATCATTGTCCAATAACCAAACTCACTTCGAGTTTCAACGGTTCTTATACTTAACGGCAATTGTTAATTCACTTATGTGTACAGCAGTCCAAAATTTTCAAGGCCGTAATCGCTACTTTTTTTTTACCCTACCTTCCATCTGCTTTGAAACGAGTCAAAGCAGATGGAAGATGACATGGCATTGACACGAGTGGCAACTTAAGAAAAATACAATTCATGAAGTACAGAAATGTAGGAGCTTAAATAATCAAAACCTTGGTCAATTACACAAATGACTTGTGGAATGCGTTCAACGGTGAAACGAAAACGATTACACACTGAATTAATATAAAACTGATGTTGCTGTTTTCCTTACGGGAAAAAACTTTTGTGTTTCCTTTTTCCTGTTTTCATATTACGTTTCTTACGAGTTTATGACCTAAGTGGATAATTAGAAACTACTCCTAATATCAAATGTTCCGTCTCTCTATTCTGATAATAGATCCCCGTTCTCTGAATCGGGATTTTAAAAGTAATTTAATTCTTGAAAAGCCAACATCACGTTCCGAAAAGATTGTCAAAACCATGCTAAACGTGTTGGTTTTTAACATCTAAAACTGACAGTAAAGGTTTTCCAGCGCGTCTGGTCTGGTGTAGGTAACTTATCAAAACATTAAATAAATTGACAGCCGCGGCGTTTTTGGTGTACGTAAAATTAGAAGTTGCTTTAGTAAAGTAAAAATGCAGTGGTCATTCAAAGATTAGAAGAAAATCTACGAGACCAAGGAGACAAACTAATCGATAGTAACTATGTTTGAAAAGAGAGTTTCAAAAGGCAGTTCAGGCCTACTTGAAACAGCGGCTTCAGGTCGGCCTTCCAGGGAACGTTGCTTTGGCGATTCTTCAGGCCTTGCAATCTCTTCCACACTTTTCCAATAAAGGGACGTCAAAGAAGCCCTGCAGCTGAGATGCACACCCTGGCCCAACGGGATCATGTGCCTTGCTTTAGTTTCTTTGCTGGGCGATATCAAAGCTTCAGCTCGGCTGGGTAATTTATTGTCGGAGACAGCGGCTGGCAACAAGGTAGACACGCTATTGCTGCTTTTGTTTGACGGATTCATCATGGTCGGTGCTTCTCCTCGCAGCAGCACTGAACGAGATTTCCGAATTTGGGAACTTAACTCGAGTGCTGCTTTCGTGCGTTCCCCAACTTTGCCCGGGACGGTTGCATGCTGGGCCCCGCTTAGCTGATCCACGTCTTGGAAGAATAAGCGAAGGCCCAAAACTGAGGTTTCCAAGCCACCAGGTTCCACTATAGGTGCGTACTCGATGACACTGTCGGCGTGTACCTGCCGAGAATGAGACAAAATAATGCACACTTAGCTACAAATCACTTCAGCTTTCATTAAGCACTTAAAATGTCCTTCCACGGCAATTTCTGGGAAAGCACCGATTTCGTCTACAACCCACATACTGCTAATAGAGTTCTTTCCAGACTTCTTTTCACACGAAAAAGACAGATGGTAAGAACATAAGGGTAAGTGGTTGGATTTTAGGCGTCATAACTCCTCAGTTGGCTAGAAACTTGGTGACGAGGCATAGTGACAAAGGGTTAAGGCCAAGGTGGATCTAAACCAGCTCCTGGCTATTTATTTTATTATTATTTATTGACAGAACATTTTTCACCCGTAATCGGATTGTAGCAAGATTAAGAATTTTAAAGCGTCAATTAATTGACTACCTGATTAGCATTATGTCTAGGTTTAAAGTACATGTATTTGTAATATTAGAATAAGTCATGCAATATTATTTATACTAATATTCAACTAATTTAGAAATGCTTCTTCATTTTATTGTTACACGACAGATTCTGAAGATTACGAAATTCAAAACATTACATTACGTTCTGGCATTATTGGAACTATTTTAACCCGTCTCTGCACAAAGAGACGTTATTTTCTTTACAAAAAAGCTTTTTATCCAATTCGTACCTAAGCATTTCTCTTTTCGTCTGTTCATCGTGTAAAATCTATTTAGAGAATCGATAGCTAAACTTTTAACATATTACCCTAAATTACGCTTTACTCATAAACTATTTCATAGAACATTTGGCTACTTACAAACATTTAGGAGTAGAAAAATAAAACCCATTACTTGTAAGGAAAACGACATTTAACGCGACATTTAAACGACATTTAAGCGTTTTCTTACGTTATCTTTATTATTTTTTAAAATAATTTTTTCACGTGTAGTTTGTACATTTTACTCAAGGTTACACTCTTCACATCGCCAAGACACCCCTTGAACGTTACTTTGAATTCTTTCCGATTTACCCGTATTTCCTCTGTAGTTTTCTCTAGTATTAATAAACAACTTTTCTCCGCCATTGTACAAAACCACTGATCAGTGAGTACTATTCAGTCCAGTTAAAAAAATTGACGTTATCTGCCCTTTTGCAGATTATAAAGTTTACTTGTTTCAGAAATTATAAATGCGCTTACATAGACGTCGGATGGTATGCGAGGTCAGCTGTGCCAAACCTTTTTAGCGCCAAGGCCTGGTTTCCTGGACGACAAATGTTTCACAGACCTGGATGTCGCGGTATTGTTTCGGGAAGCTACGTGCGCTCTACATTTATTGTGTTCTTTATGTACTATTTATTACATTACATAGTAATATAGAAGAAGTATTCTGGCCTTCAGGGATTTGAAACCTATGCTAGATGAACAAAATCCAGGTAAATCCGTCTATGCCGTATAAAATAAATCACGATCTGCGGCCCGGTA
The DNA here is from genome assembly GCA_020615345.1 of Triops cancriformis. Taxonomy (NCBI): domain Eukaryota; kingdom Metazoa; phylum Arthropoda; class Branchiopoda; order Notostraca; family Triopsidae; genus Triops; species Triops cancriformis. The sequence goes on from JAHZNP010000252.1 coordinate 71,355, forward strand.
CTGAGCAGGCTACGGACCTACACCGGGTCGTGGCTCAGTGTTTGGGGACCACTTTCCCATACGAAACTGTAGAATGCTCGAAACTGACGTTAATGAGAGGTTAATCTCTTAATCTGCGGTTTTATTGCGGACAGTCCAAGCCCGATTTTAACCACCATTTTACTTCAGTAGAATATGATTTTTATACAATGAATTTTAGTCAAGCAGTAGCCTATTTCTTGATGACGTTTTCCTAGATGTTCTTTAGAAAAAATTTTAACTCATGAATAAGTGAGGTAAAAATGAGGCTTGAACCGACCGAAATAAAAGCTTATTTAAAAAATGCGGTTATGCCCATTGCGGTAAATCAGCGGTTATTATGCGCTCTAACCCAAGAATAACCGCTTTCATTTTCGTATGGGCGTACTAGGTGACTGGGGAGGAAATCATCACGTTAAGTATAGATCTGCCAAGCTATGGCCACGCTAAACTTCTGATAGATGGTGGAATGAGTGCACAATCTTCTTAAGTATTATTGATAATGCTGTAGTACGTTTTGCAGGCTTACAATTTAGTGCTCCGGATCTTCCAGAAAAGATTCAACCAGACCCAATCAAGCAAAAACAATTGATCGAAACGACAGTATTTCGAAAATCTGCTAGGGTCGGATCGGGGTTTGCTCAAGAAAATGCGATCCAACCGGTCTTGTCGGGAGAAGTTTTATTGGCTGCAGAAGTTTTAGTCGTTATTACAGTCGAAGATAGTGATTTGATTGTTGTTACCTACCAATATTATTTGATACAGAAATTTAAATAGATATTTTTTGACGAATTAAATAAATGATCGGCTCTTACTTCAGACCTTATCGGATCAGGAAGCGTCGAAAAATTATCGACAGTGATCTGAGATTCGATAAAAATAAAGTACCAGAGCACCGTTAGAGTTAGAAGGTAAGCTTAATCTACACTTCTTTCAGGAGAGGTTTTCCAGCATTATAACTAAATTATTTGTACACACTGGTCAGGCTTTGAGATTGGTTTCGTCATTTTATAGCAATGTCTTCTAACACCCGGTCTACTCCCACGGAAAGTAGGGGCACAGAGTAGGGATATATACCCATACACTTTGAGCAGAGGAGATAAAAATAACAACACACAATAACAAAAACATTAGTAAAGCCCGTGGTGTGCGTTAGAATAAAATACTGAAGCATTTGTAAACAATAAATAAAAAAAGACGAATGGAGCCTCATAATTCGAGATTTATAAAAGTAAAGGAAGAAATCGGCAATGCTTCATATATTTGTAGGCATCTGACTAGCAGCAAGCAAAATAAACTAGAAAGAAATCAAAGTGCGTGATTCTCCCTGCCACAGAAATATCTCGTCTCCAGCAAACATCGCAGTACTGCAGACAAGGAAGGGGTGCGCATTGGAAAAATAAACTTTTATTGCTGTACTATAGTGAAATAGGAGAGGAAATGGAACTCGTTTGAAACAAAAGCCCGACGTCGTTGTCAACATGTGTAGGGGGAAGAGAAAAAGGTACGCTCAGAAGCGCGAGGGGTACGAAATCATCAGCTCGATTGAAAGAAGCGAATTTGAAAAGCTCTCATGCTAAGGACTTACAAATAAGGGTGTTAAATTTGTTCAGTGCTGTCTAAGAGAGCGAGTGAGCGAAGGAAACCGAGCAAAATTGGTTCTCTCTAGAAGCGATCTCAGATAGCTGTATACACAAAAACGGAGCAACCTGATAGGATTGAAAACGGAACGAGATCAAAAGGCAGGAAAAGGGCCTTAAGAGAACCTCGCACTGCAAAGAAAGACGCCATCAGTGTCGTTTGTTTCGGATATGATATCTATCTACTGGAGAAAAAATATTTAATCAAGTATTTTGTGTTGGGTCTTGTGTCCCTTGCAGTATGCTAATAAAATCAGCAATCCAATTCCTATAGTTTTATCCTTTTCTTCCTTTCCGAATTCAGCTTTCATGTCTTCCCTCTCCTGGTGCTGTTCCCTCAAACACAACTCAGGATTAGAGTTACTGATACACTTCTTTACTCTATTTTTTTTTAGTTTAAGCCTGAAAAACAAATGAACACGAAGTAGAGACGTTCAGCAAGAATCACAAGCTTGAAAATTACACGGACATTTTTTTTACCTGCAGTTCGTTGATGTACCAGGATAATGCGGCTGCAGGTTTGGACCGACGTGATGTGCAATTGACACTTAGCATTTCTCCCGGCCGATAAAAGGGCCGCAGACCACTAATTTCCGGACCGGCGTCAGGGAGCACTAAAAAGAAGTAAAGAAATACGCGGAAAAATCAGGAATCGGAAACAATTGACTGTGATATGGGTCATCCTTTTCGAAAAGTCCCCCCAAGATCCGATCAAAACGTGAACGGCAATAAAGGGGGTATAGCTTATACACCGTCTATATGCTAGCTTTTCTCCTCCTCCTTTTACTCGGCGCTTTCTCGGTCTGTGATTCTCGGATCTTAACATCTGAAGTCCGAGAATCAGAACGAACTTGAGCGTCTACCAACGACCTATAAATTCCACCCAAAAGAAAAAGCTTTTAAGCAGCTCCATGAAAAAGCTTGAAAGTTGCAATTCTAAGCGCGCTCTTTTTATGGCTAACGTTCTCGACAGAAAACGAAAAGGGTTGGAAAAGAATACTAGCACATTCTAAACTCCCACTTCAATACCTGAATCGACTTCCATGAAACGACCCCTTCATAGAATCGGGTGCTCCACGGTTTGTAAACTGCTTGTATTATAACTATATCTACCGAGTTAGAGGAAACGTATTTCCAAAGTTGTTGTTCTATTACATCGTACAACTTTGTAATTGCTGACGCATGCTTCGCATAGAGCAGAAACTGTTGCACACAATATCTGTCATATGTCCCTAAGCAAGAACACATAGGTTCTCTTGTAATGAATGTGATTACAAGGAATTTGTTATTAGATCTTACCCTGTTTCGAGGCAATATTTATTCGACTGTAAGATATGCGGTTGACTTCCTTAGACAAGCACATGGGCAATTATCACAAGGCTTAAATATAAAAAATAGAACTAATGAACTACAGACTTTTTGCGGATGTAAAAAATCATGGTTTCAACTAAAAACACAAACTACTTCCGAAAAAAGTCTTGGAAAAAAAAGACAACAAGAGGCAGTATTACAAGCCCGATTAGCCAGTTGTCTTTTAAACTGGTACATTTATGGTTTCAAAGCCAAAAGCAATATCTAGGTACGAATTTTACACAATCGCTGGATATCAAATGTGATATAATGCGTAGAGTAGCATATTTTTATTTATTGATTTTAAAGAGCGTTCTCAAATATAGCAGTGTTGCAACTTGTTTTAACAAAACTTAGAAAGAAAGAAATTATCAAGAAATAGAAAAGAAACAATAAATAAATATTTTTTAATAGAAATGGTGCAAGAGAATAGTTCCAAATAAATTGGGACATTAAAGGGCAATGGACACCAAAAACGCAAACAGAGATTTTGATGGATTATTACAATACACATTCATCTAAGAATAAAGAATTTAGTTTCGATTTTTCTGACCAGCCGTTCTGGAGATATTTATTTCCAAAGTTTTGGCCTTTTCCCGCCATGACAAGCGTGACGTCACCTGCGTGAAAATTTGAATTTCGTAGACAACGGACGCCGAAAACGCATACAGAGATTTTGATGGATTATTATAATAATGATTATTGTAAAAATAAAGAAGTTTGTTTCAGTTTTTTCTAACTACCAGTTCTGGAGATATTAATTTCCAAAGTTTTGGCCTTTTCCCGCCCTTGAGAATCGTGACGTCACCTGCTTGAAATTTGAATTTCTGATTTCTTATTTTCTAAATATTTTCTTTATTATTTCGCTCCTGCGAAAAAGAAACATATATCTGAAAACTAGATTTTTTACTCCTTTTTATAAGACAAAGTTGTTTTTTGGTGTCTATTGCCCTTTAATTATACACTCCCATGTTACACTTTCCAGGCGTTAGGTCAAATGAACAAAATGAAAACAAACAAACAAAAGAGCATCCAGTGGCAACGACCCTGTACCCAGGGTGGTGTAGGAGGGGTTACCCCCCCCCCTCTCCGAATTTTTTGTATTTTATAATGGGGAACTTAGGAGAATGCCCAAAAATGTCTAATTTGTACACTAACCACTCCCCCGAAACTCTCAGACCCCTACCCCGAACGGAAATCCTGGGTACGGCCCTGGATGACAATTGTAAGTTCCCTTCTCTCTTCCAGTGGGTTACACTCAATCTTACATAAAATGTACGACTTTTTATTGTTGCATGCATTTTTATAGAAACGTAGACATGACAAAAGTATCATTAACAAGAAATTACTAAAACAGTACTAATCATAACAATTATTTATGCCCCAAAAAGCTTACGTAGGCGAATTCAATTCATGAATTCTTGAAGATGGCATAAAATGCAGTGGATTCTGTAGTCTGCACTAGGAATGGAAAAAGTCCTTGTAACCTCTCTATATGCACGTAAACTACAGAACACAGAACACGACCCGCTATTCTCCAAACTTCCAACCATGCAAATGGAGTCAGAAGGCAAAGAATACGAAAAATTAGGTTACACACTGCGCACATGTGACTCATCGCAGAAAAATAGTAGCTCCCTCTTTTCGAGAGATGTGACTGTAACGAAGCCTCATTGTGAATGCTAGCTTAGTTGCTGGCTTTCTTGGGGCTTGTGCTAGAAGCAAGATACTTTATAAGGTCGAGCTCGCTACGTGCCTGGTTTGAGTAAAAGCGCTATTCTGTTTTCTGTTGTGTGTTTGATGGGCCACCAGCTTGGCCGCAGTCAAATATAGCAGCTCTCGAGCAAAACTCCGCTCTCTTCCCCCTTCCCTTCTCCCCAAGACCACAAGATCAATTATCTCGATCTATTTCTTCCCCGTCGTTTTGCGCTCCTGAGTTGATTTGGATGAAAGCTACCGACAGTCCTAATGGTGCGTAACTAAGGTTTGCATTTAATACGAGACTAAAAGGAGCATACGCTTAACGGTTCTACCCCATAAGCGAAATAGAACGTACGCTAAGTTTGTTTATTTCCGTTGTTAGTCATTGTCCACCCACGAGCTGGCAGAGCAGCACGTGGAGCAGCTCAGCCTAGCCCGGAGTCAAACGAGCCACCAACGAACCAAAAGGCCTTTTGCCAAGTGGTTTGTCAGTGCAGAGTCCTCGGCGTTCAGTGCAGGGCTCGTTACATAAGCGCAACCTCTGGCCCCCGGCCTCACTTTCCAAGAAGAAAAAAAATGGACCGCTAGCTAATAGAAGGTTGGAGTGCGCGCTACTAACCTAAAAAAAATATTAGCGAGTTCATATGAGGAACTCGACTGAAAGGTTTTAAGGTACAATAAAAGTGGTATAAACATACTGGGGAAAGGGGCGATTCTCATGCCTTCACTCAATTCCCTATAGAATTTTCACGGCTTACACGGCGGCATTACAGTTTAATATATCGGCCTCAGCTGAACCTAAGGCTGCCTAGTTTTTCAAATAAGCTGCCGGTCTTCGCTAGGTACATTCTCAGAAGAAATAGATGAGATATTGTGGGAACAAAAGATCAAAGAAGTTAACTAGGAATCGCGAGAAAAAAACTGGCTGTGTATGGAAGCTATAAAGCTGTGCAATATGCGAGAAAAAAATAAAGACTTCTTTTTCCTTTTTTTGCCATTTTTCTCCCAACTTTGCTCTAGTAAAAAAGCCAAGACGCAGAACTAACGTCGTACCCCATGCATAGGCAACGGTCATTTTGTAGGGTTGCAAAAAGCTTTACGACACTCCTCAAAGTTATTGGTCCGAACAAAGACTTAATGGGGTCTTGCAATTTTAAATAAATCTGACCTGCACTCCCTAACTGCTGCATACTGCTCTTTAAGACAACGACGCCATTTCCCACTTTCCTTAACTTCTCAGTTTCTCTTGGTTATATCCCTAAAGAAATTTCAGACAAAAGTTTAATTATCTCAACTTCTTAGCCAAGATACTCCCTGCTCCTATGCGAAGAAAAATTGAAGCAGAAGCCCAACTTCGGCTTGACAACATGGTTGAGCTTGTAGAGTACGCAAAGCTTAAGATTACTTCGCTAACTAGGTCCCAATGGTGGCAATAATGACTTAAGTAATGCTTTCATATAGAACGCGTAAGAGGATTAAAAATGGCTGGCGAAAGCCCCACGTGTAATGTCTCAAACACGGACAAAGATGTAAAGACGATAGAGGTGGCATGGGGCAATTGAAGCTCAGGGCTATTTGAACAAAAATTATGATTGATGAACTGCAAGATATCTAGGACCTACAAAAAATCACCGTTTTCGTAGAAAGTCCAAACTACACGTAAAAAACATGAAAAAGTATATGTAGGTAACGAAACTAAATCTGATTTTGCCGCTTTCCTTATGAGAAAAGTGTTCAATTGTTCCCACAGTTTCGTTTATCATACACACCAAAAGTATTTCCTTTATTTGCAAGAAAGCACAATTACTTAACATACGTTCAACTATCAGCAAGGAATTCTCTAAAGTTATGTTACATGAGGCATACAGAGCGAAGAGCAGTGTTCAGGTGTAAATTGAGCAAAAGGAATTTCACAAAGAAAATAACGATTCGTTTGACAAAGTTAAGTGAAACAATTCTATTGTGATCGAACTTCATCCATAAGTTCTCGTTGGGATATCTTGTCAGTCCTATAATAATAGTAATAATGAAAAATATAGTATTTTAATTTACATATGTAAATGTAATTTATCATATGAATTATTATTACATTACAAGTTAATAGAGCACTTAAGACGGATCGTTTAATAGTGTTAGGAATTCGATTGACAATATCTCCGTTATCTTGAAAAGTCCCAGTCGTACATGTGCGGCCGCTAAGAAAAATTGGACAGACAACGATCACATAGTTTTACTGATCCTTTACTTTTCTCGTTCGTATCAAGCGTACAATAACCACCGGATTGCCAGGACATCTCTTAATATCGCAAACATTTTGTAGCTCCAATCCAGTTTATACACTAAGGGAAAAGAGAAAATCGTTGTTCCTATTTGCCATAGTTAAGTCTGAAAACATACTACGGTTACTGAGAAACAAGCATTCTGACAACACGTGCGCAATGTGGGTGTCTGAAATCCACCGTTCGCTCGTTCGATAGCCAGCGTATTCCAACAAGCGGGTAAACAACTCATATTGTAACAGAAGTGCAACCCGTATTAATTTAAGGAAATCTGAACATAACATCTCTATTTCGTATTTTACAACTTCGCTGCTTGTAATAAAATTTGGGATAATTTCCTATACCAATACCAAGCAACTCTCATGTCGTTATCGCAACATGGAGAACAAAGTGATCCAGCTCTCAGTTTTCCTTCCTCTTTTTCTTCATGTTATCCACGAGCGAAAGGGAACAGACCAGTTTTCGCTGTAAACCCAGCATAATAACAGCAGCTCTACAACGACCCAACCCCGTCATGTTGGGTACACATCATCGGAAACTTCATGCCAAGTTATTAAACAAATGTTCTAGCAACACCAGATAGATGTGTATACCTACCTCCTAGGGGGGAAACCTGCTTAATCGGTTTGAGTTTATAGCATTTTCCCCACATGGAAGTTTATAGACATATAGGCCGCACAAGGAACTCATCACCCAACATAAAACGAGCGATCCCAACGCAGGAGATAGAATTAATTCAAGACCCAGGAAGGAGAACACAACCTCGTCTTTCTGTTCGCCAATTGTGCCTCTGTCGAACGAACCCAGCTCACTCACAATTTTATGCCCGGCAATGATGCTTGCCGACCCAATCAATACAGCAATGAACATTACTTCCCGGTATCTACTCTTATGTTTTCTCCCAAATTGCATGGGAGAGCAAAAACAGCCAACTTTTACGTGCCGAACCAAAATGTTGTTTCGCCGTGTAGCTGTAGCAATATTTGTGAGTTAACACCACTAACCAAGCTGTTGTAAAGGATTCTACGTCTCGGCAATAGTGGGGGGGACGCTTCCTGTTGAAATGCTTTCCGTTTGAAACTGCGAGTTATGTAGAACTAATGTCTAGATAACGAGAGAGCGGCTAAGAGAGTTAGAAAGAGAAATAGAGACACACGCCCAGCATATGAAAATCCTTCTTTACAGAGTGAAAACCATCAAACCTCGCTCTCGTCTGGGTAATGTTTGTTTCTCTCTGTCCACACGACGCCATTTATCTTGGATAACTTGTTAAAAATAGTAATAAACACGGCAATATGAAGGGCAGCACCACACTGGTAGAAGTCGAGTTGGCGCTTAAAGAGTCACCTGGTTACTTTTCGAGCTACCCTGCTTTGCGGAAAATACGGGACTCCCTAGACTAGTGTGAACGTTCCACCCTTGGTACATCTGGTCAAGAGTTGGCTCAGAAGACCTCCTCCGTCAGACATGGTCTTATAGTCGAGGACTTTTTCACCCACTGTTGTTACGTCTATGTGCACAAACGTGATTGATCGACATATAACTCGACCTAGTGAGCAGTGTGAATAAGGGCACAAACGAGGGTCATCCGGAGAAAAAAATCAATGGCAAATGGAGCGAAGACGTTACTCCGAGAAACTGCTCAGGTTTAACGGGTTATTTAAGAGGTTAGGCTACTTAATCATTTTTGTTGTTGTTCTTACATGAAAGTCGAATAAAAACGTGTTAAAATAACTGGAAGACATAAAAATGGGGAAAAACAGAATGTGAAGTTTTCGACTTGATATTTGCAATTACAAAGCGCTCATCTGATTTTAGAGATTTTAGTACGATTTTTTTTCTACAGAGTGACGAATGTGGTTTTTATTTATTTAGAGATTTTTGTTTTTGAAAAAAACACGCAGAAAAATCCTAACCTAAGTTTTGCAAATCAACGAATCCATTTTTTAACGTAGTAGCGATACTGTTAATGCAAATATCCACATTATATTCATCCACGAAAGGTTTATTTAGTAGCCTGAAAGAAAGATTTTTGAAAACATTTAAGATCAATAAAAGTTGCTAAATACCTCTTTTTAGGAATACCATTAGGGATATAATAACTCATTCTTAAGAGTAGACCTGCTCAAGAGCCTTTTTTATTAATTGAGTATCTACTAAAGGAAAGCGGATAGAAAGTTTAGGAAATAATACACGGCATTTGCATTACTTACACCTAATCAAACATTCTGAACCCTCTATGACTCTACAGCTAGGACAAGAAGGATCGGCTCCAACGTGCGGAGCAATTAATTAAGCAAGCGCACGTGCACGAAAGCGTAGATAGACGTTTTTCCTCACGATCCGGTAATCTTTCAGCCTCCTCTGTTTATTACGGCGAAACCCAAGCGTTGTTCAAGCCTCATGTAACTCCGCCCGCGGGGAAACTTCCACAAACCCGTGAAGCAAACAAAAGTTTGACAACAAAACAGGACCCAAATGGAAATCCTGACCAGGCAGAGATAAAAAAGAAACTTGCTGGTACGCGAGCTTAGTATCTGTGAGTGAAGCATAGGCCACTAGGTTATGAAATATCGAGTGGACAAGGGTGAGAAAAAAACTGTACCATGCGTGGCGCTTCGAATAACTTTATCACGGAGTTATAAAACTAAAATTTAGGGAAAGTCCTATGAGGCAAGTTTCGACCCTGGTGACACATTCTATGTCACGCCAGTGCCGTCTCTAATATTACATAGTTGCCAATTAAGGGCAATTTCTGCTGAAGAAGGTCGAGGGTAGGCAAGACGTGAACGACCATTGTGTGCAAACGAGGAGTAACGGAGAAAAAAGAGACGTGTACGTAGATATGCACAATGTTGATAATAAATATGTAAAAATAATATTGAGCGAATGGATGCTTGTTAGGGTAAAAAATATAGACGCTCAGTACATTCAAATACACGCTGATATTCTTTTACTTCTACTTGTGTTGGAATACTTTAAGCTTCCATTTGCACTTGAGGAATTTTGGCGCTTCCTTTTAATGCAATTAACTAACCAAGGTCTTCGTAAAATGTGGAGATTGCATGGGAAATAAGAAAGGCTTTCCAGAACTTCCTAAATAATAAAGTAATCCCAGCAAACAAACAAATTACGCAGATAAAATTTGCACAGAAAGGAAAACCGGTGACAAGATAATTCTTTGACAAAAAATTAGTACTGTTGCCGTCGAAACGAAATACAAAACTACTTAATCGGCTAACAATTCACGTCGCAGCTAGTAAATGTTTGATGTCGCTGATCCTCTCCCTGCTTGGTTACGAAATTGGGCGAAGAAATTAATGTCTAAAAATTCGACTAGGTATACTACCAATGCCAGCTTTTATGAAACATGCGGAGCTTGCTCTTTGGCATTATTTAATATTGAGAAGTTAATGCTCTTACTAGTACCGCGGACTGTCGAAGTAGTGTAGTAAAGCTGAAATCTAAAACGTGCGTGGAGAAGAAAAGTACCGAAAATTATACGTACAGTACGTAACGGTAGTGTTTGCTCTAGTATTCTTTAGTGCACGCATTCAGGTGATCATCCCAACACAAGACTCAACTGGAGATGGGAGCGTGTAGTATATAATGAACCAAGAGCAGGAATAACAAGTCGAGGCTAACATGGGCTTTGGTAATTTGCATGGGTATTAGGGGCCTAAGTTTTAGTGAAGTCAAAAATAGTCCACTAAAAAGAGACAGCTTTTGTGTATGCAAAAGAACGGCTGTAGTCATGCAATTATTCAGCGTTGTACACCAGGCACATGTCTGCTCATTAGCATAGTCGGCTAAAAAGGAAATGGAGTTGTTCTTTCGAAACATTTATTGTTACACCTACAGGTTGAAACTGGGAGAGAAATGTTTTGGTTATATTCAAGTGTTCCAAGAGCCAGTGGTGTTTTGTAAACAAAGCTCGTCGTTCGTGGAGAATAATACGTAATTACACACAATGCAGCGAGGCCATTTTTCGCCTTCTAATACGAAAACAGTTTGGCTTGTTGGGCTCATTATAAAGCTAGGGAGAAGAGATGGAAAATAACAAAGTTCCCTTGGTGCTTGCTGCCCCGCGGTCCTTAAAGTTTTCGTTCAAAAGCTACCGAGCTAGATTCAAGCATTCATTACAAGAAATTTGAGAGTATTCGCCCATTACAAAGTACGAACAGTACTACCTATGAATACGGAAAGCTTGTACATTTTATAAGACGTCAAGCCAATTATAGAGATCACCACTACTGCGCTATAGTGTACTATATTTTAGATTTCCGGAATTATAGTTCCGGGTATAAAATCCGCCAACGAAATGTGATACTGGAGTTATTTGTAGGCATATTAAGGTTCTTGAGCTTCCGTTGAATTCGTTGTTTAAGGCCTTGTTTCTTAAAAGCTTATTAGATTTTATGGTCCTTCACTTGAACAAAAAAAGAGGCACGAAAACAATCCTTGGTCTGTGTACATACGCTAGAGAGACGTTACACATGTGAACGACCACGAACCTTCAGGATGAAATTGTTTCATAAGGAACAATTTCAACCACTAGTAAGAGCATTAACGAATGAAAATTGTTTCATAAGGAACAATTTTATCGCTCCCCGGTTGAAATTTACGCGTAGTGACTCGTTATGCTAAACGGTTCCAAATAAACTTGTTTGTTGGTTTTTGTTAAAAAAAGGGCAGAAAGATACTAGGGAATAGATGTGAATGGTCATGATTTCGAATCCAGTAACGTCTTATTTTAACAACAACACGGCAGACTACGTAGCCATTACAATTCGATGCAAATTTTTGAAATAAACACTATATTCGAAGTTCATTTACTGCGGATGCGTTATTAGCCATAATTAAACAAACTGCTGCTGAAAGCGGAAGACAGACTGTTTTCTGTTAAGTTTATATGGCAAGCGCCTAGCAAATATTGGCAAATACAGCAATATAGTACGTAATGTACAATAACTCGATAAAATATAATAAAATCATAATATAAGTAATAAATGAAAATAATGTAACGAATGTATTGTATAACCAATAGCAACATTTCTAACCATTACTTTTTAATTTATCGTAGGCTTGCGCTTGTAGGTGGAAATCTATGCTTTAGCAAAATATCTCATTTTTGAATATCTACTGCGTCTCCAAACATCAGCTCGCCAAACAAAAAGTTAACCACTTACCGACTACAGACATCTCTGCAAATCCTTGGCGAGTCTGAAAATTTGTTTCGGCTGACACTTCACATCGAAATCGTCCCGTAGTAGCCAAACTGACGCCCACAAGGACCACTTGTTCGCGGTCCGATTGTGTCAACTGCCAGGCAAACGCCGTTGCCAGGGAAGGAAAAGAAAAGTAAATACAAGACAAATTAGTTCAGTTTCCTCTCCCCATTCTTTTCCAGGCTTTCAATCTAATTGGTTCTGAATGACCTTCCTTAACTGCCTTATCTCCCTGCGGAGTCGATCAATTTTATCTCTGGCTATGTGTTTGACGTTGTCATTCTAGCATTTGCGTTGGTTGAATCACACATGCACACATGAAAGCTCTCCAGCTTAACTTTTATCACTTTAATGAAAATCTTTTACGATCACGCTTTTCCGGGGCGGTTGCTAGAGCGACACTAAAATTCTATATTACCGAAAAACAGATCTGGGGAAAAGCTGCTACTGCACGGACAAGATCGCCGTCAACAACCTTCGATCTCAATATTCGTCTCGCTTTTAAAGTACTTTTCATAGAAAACCAGACCTTATACTTACGTCCACATGAATCCCATCCAAGGGAAACACCTGAATAGGCGGCGAATCCCTGGGTACGTAGCGAAAGAATTCCCGTGCTCCGCGGTACCACTTGACGGAGTAGAGTGCGTCCCCTTCGAGATCATAAAGACATTGCAGGCGAGCACTCTCGCCGGCAAGACGCTGCGGAGGAACATTTACGCTGATAAGCTTTAGTCCGAATGTGCCTAGGAACAAAATAAAACACTGCGTTTTAATTCCTCACCCAAAATCTACTTATACTTCGGAGACATAGTAGATAACCCACTAGTACCACAAATTGACATAATTCACGGCTATTTTGTTGAAGTTCCACTTTGTACACTTCTTAAGGTTTTTAAGTCTGATAAATTCCAGTATAGGTTTCAATCTCGGTTTATTTTATTATTTTGAAATATGTATATATTGTAGATATTTTGAAATGTAAGGAAGACCAGTACCATTACTTATTTGTTTTATTTACCTTCTTATATTTTGGACACTTTTGCAGAGTTGAGAGCTTCCGTTGAGAGAATTCTCACTAGCTGTATTCACTTGCATTTTTTCACAGTAGTGAGTTCATTTAAGATTTTTCAACATTATTTTTCTCTTGTTTTTAAGCTGTGACCTTGAAAACAGTAATGTAACTGGAATCAGCTTTAAACATTTCCGCTTCAAATCAATTAATTTTCATCCAGGGCCTTACCAAGTATTTTGGTTCGGGGGCTGGGGGGACTAAAGATGCGTCCGAAATACGCGTAGAATTTTTTGTTTTTATAAATTAGACAGTAAGTAAATTGCAATTTTACATTTTCTTTGCCTCGACCATAGGACATGATGAAATAGGGTAAGCAACCATATTTCGACATACAAGCCTAAAACGATTCCTTTAATCTCCAGACGGAAGCTGCCATCTTTGGAAAAATTTCTAATTATTTTTCAATAATTAGATAAAACATTGGGGTGGGGGGGGGGAATCTGACCTTATGTTGAAATGCTACTTTTCTGCCTTTCTCCGAAGCAAACTTGTCTATTATGTCGTCGAAATTCATCCGTTCGGTCTCCTCCCGTTCAATGCTAAGTAAAGCTAAAGACCACAATCTTTCTTGACTCATTGACGCCCTCATATATGACAAAATCAGCTTAAAGGGCAATGGACACCAAAAACGCAAATAGAGATTTTGCTGGATTATTACAATACACATTCATCTAAGAATAAAGGATTTTGTTTCGATTTTTTCTGACGAGCCGTTCTGGAGATATTTATTTCCAAAGTTTTGGCCTTTTCCCGCCCTTGAGAATCGTCACGTGCGTGAAGATTTGAATTTCAGATTTCTTATTTTCTAAATATCTTCGTTACTATTTCGCATCTGGGAAAAAGGAAAATATATTTTCGCTGGATATTTCGCTCTTGTTTATAAGACAAAGTTGTTTTTTGGTGTCTATTGCTCTTTAAGCTTACTGAAAGACCGTTCACAGCAGGCAATCGAAATTGAGATCGTAGGCATCATCTGTACAGCAGTTCTTAAATTTGGAAAAACATCTTCGTCGCCATATTGAACAATAAATTCGAGCAATTCAAGAGTGTTACATACTGGAACTTTTGTTCAGTTTTTGTGAAGCATTCTACAATCTAGTATTTCCTCGTAGAGTTGAGATCCTTCGATATCGGTACTCCTAAATTATTTCATAGGAGAGGAATCATTCCCTAACTTAGAAAATTAAAATAAAAAAGTGCACATACCAGGTGGTCGGCAAATTCTGTTGACGCTCTTGACTTTTTTTATACTTTTTCTCACTTAAGTCACTTAAAACTTAAAATTCTGAAAGAATTTTTCCAGTAGTCCTTTTCTGTCTATCAGTTCTTTACCGACTAAAAAATCAAATCTTCCCTACCCCTCAGTCTGAACCAATTCTCAACCCATATCGCAAACGCTGGGGTTCACGTAGGTTGACCTTCTAGGACAGGAAATAAAAAGGTGCTAATTATTCCAAGAAGCTGCCGTATGGTCAAGCTGGAATTCTTCAGCATAGCGACCGATATTTACCAAAGAAACCGTGAAAAAGTGACATAGGACAAAATGTAGAGTGAAGAAAAGGAGTTTATTTTGCATGACAAATGGCGCCCCCCTCAAACTGGCGCCCTGGGCACGAGCCCTGCTCGCCCTACCCTCGTTCCGCCTCTGTTAGGATCTCTTCTTTCACAAGAACACATTCGACCATAAAATTCTTTTGGAAAGCTGTTTTCGTGAGGACAATGTGAACCCAACTACTAACGTCTAGAGTGAATCGCCGCAAAAGTAAAGATGGAAGTAATGCTCATGCCAGATCAGATTTTTTAAAGGTTTAATTTCTTTGATTATTGAGCAGTTTCAAATGTTCAGTAAAGCTTAGTTGAAAGACGTACCAAGGCTATACCAAAAGAAGTGTATTGTTCAAACTCCTGTGCATCTAACCCTGCTATAGATTCTACAGTTAGAAGAAAAACAGCTAAATATTTTATCACAAGTGCTCGACAGTAAAGTTATTTAGTAATAATGTGTATGAATATACGTTAAAATTCTTTAAGATATTGCATGGCGAATATACAACAAGTCAAATATCATTTTTTTAAACTTAGTTTTAAAAACCAAGCCTCAATGTGCATAAAATCGCATTTTAACAAATTTCTCAGACAATAAAAGTATTCAGCTCCAATAGCGATAACCGAAAAAGTTACTATCAGACTTAAGTTAAGATACATTATTAAAAAGATAGTTTGAAATGATTTTTTTTACTGTGAAGTCAAATTTTTGGAATCTTTTTTTTACTAATTAAATTAGCTTGTAACAATTTCTAGCGTAAAATTTTATTTTAACAATTTTTCAATTGTACTAGACGTTATGATTTAGAACTTTAAAAGAGTTCTACTTAATCTTTAGCTGAAATGTAAGAAAAAAGTAAATGAATGCTTACACCTTTAAAGCTTACAACTGAACCTACATTTTCATGTTACAAAGCCAGGAAATCGACTACACGACGAAATCAGCTTATCAAAAAATTTATACATTAGTGATGCCACCGTCAGTTGCTTTTGGATTGTAACAACTTTGGATGTGTAACAACTTTTGGATTGATTCTTAAGAATCAATCCAAAAGTTGTTACAAGGAGGCATCGATTTTCTCCGTAAATTTGTAGCCAGGACCATTTGTAGCCTTTCTGGAATCCTGTGCTACTTAAGTATTTCTTGCATCCATAAAACCTAACATAAATCAAAACATAACAAATATAAATCTTGGATAAGGTGAATTACCAACCGTATACACGGATTTTTCTTCAGGAAGAAAAAAAATCGGGGTGGGGGTCAAACCGTCCCCCACAACCCTGGGTACGGCCTTGTTATCACTTGACTGGAAAATTGTACGATTCAATTTTATTTGAACTGAACATTGCTATGAGTGAGTGTCAAATGAATTAGAAACTCCTACATTATTGGAGCCGACTTGACAAGTTTTCCTTTCAAATTGTCCTCACATCATTTGATGTAGTAAAAACTAGGTATGGGTTTAAACTGAATTGGCTCTCGTTTCTGTTGAATTCGGGGAACGTGAATGCAGAAAGGCCACTTCTGCCTTATTGACTACTGTACCAGAAGTCACAAGTAGTCTCACGACCAACGTATTATTCTTAGATACAAGGGAAAAGAAAACTTGGGGAGATTGCTGGAGTGGACAGAGAAACGATACAAAGCATGTTTTCCCTTTATTCGACTAATAACTTGCAACAATATGTGTCGTCTGCCTTTTCCAGAAAGTCTTTCGCGTTCTTTCCACGGGATAAATTGCGTTAATCACATCCCCAAGGGACAGGCACTATTGTCCCCCTTGTCCCCAGCAAAAAAAAAATGTAAGGAAGGCCTTGACCGATGCGTAAATGCCCGGAGACGCGTGAGAAGCCTAAACGGAGCCTTTGCTCTTTTTATATGTCGTTACTGCAAAGAAATCGATATGTAGTGACTAAACCTCCACGGCAGGGAGTAAACCTTGTGGACCAAGATCCTTCGATTGCGGGCCGTGTTCTGCGGAACTCGCTTTACATCACCGAATTTACGTTGCACGTGATGGCTACCGAAAGATCTATCTCGACAAATCTTCTCAAATTTACAGATTAAGAAAGCTACGGGCCCTGAGGTCTTCATTCCGCCACCGAAATGAGCGTTCTTTGTTTCCCGAAATTCTTCTGTGATTTTCAAACTGGTTCACACTCGTACGCAAGGTTCAAAAGCAGTGAAGCCCGCGCTCTGATTTCATGCTCATGCATTCTCAGCAATTTTTTACATAAATATAAATTGAAACCGTTACGAGTATCGGTTCGTCTAATGTACGGTGTTATGTAAATGATGGCTCGGAATTTTTAAAAAAGGATTTGATGGCATTGCAAGTGAGGCATTGCTTTATGAGTCCCAAAACAACGCGGTGTTACGTGTTCATTTGCACATACTGAAAATGCTTTCCGTTTTGGGTTACTGCCACGTGAAAATGCCACACCTCTTCGCTGTATCAGAGACTGCTTTCTCGCGTGAGAAGCTCGGGCTCATTAACCACCTGCCCAGTCATAAAATCTTGCATCACGAATCCTTTCGGTCCATAACAGGCCACCAAGTGAGAGAAGAGACATAGTTTATCTTGTATTTACACACACGGAGAAAAAGCGTTTGTTTCGGATTTTGGAAATGAATATCGCAGTTGCGTATCATGCCATGCATCTCATTTTTGTTGCGAAAACGAAAAAAAAACTTACACCTTTCTTATGACCCCAAAGAAGTATTTTCTTTTATAAACGTCCCTAACTTTGCATAGAAGAGAAGCTCATCCGGTACGGAACGAACGCAAGTGCGTATAGCATCAAACTTGATAAGCGAAAAGGGGCATGCAATCCTCCGTAATCCAGAGCGTCGTTTCCTCCATTCTTAACGACCAACATCATGGCTGAGAAGTGACCTAATTAAAAAAAGCTTGTCCTTACAGTTGGCTTTAAGTAAGGTCAGATCGATAGAAAACAAATGACACACAAGAACGCCCCAAGGACGTCAGAAATGAAAATGAATTGGAACAAATGGCGCAGCAATGTACTTCTGCTTTTATTTTTATTGTTGTCTTTATTTTTCAGACGCAGTTCGCGAGTAGCTTGTTCTTGTGATATGCTTCTCGTATGCTTTGGTTCGATCGGAGTCCTTTGAGGCTTAAATGACTTCGAGTTCGGTATTGCTATAACTTCTTTGGTAACGGTCCCATTTGAGGGTTTTAACCGGCCTATTAACAACTCAGTGGTAAAGTGCAGTCCACGGAAACTAACCTGACAAGTTATAGTAGTTTTTGTCCCAACATCATGGCTACGATGGTAATGCACTAGAAAATGTATAGCAAGCATTGATGCAAGGAGGTAAATGTAGATAACGAGAAGGAATTCAATGTTTACGGGCACTTGAACTCCACTGGGAGACGAAGCCACTTAACCAAATTGCTGCAAAAAAAAACTCCGGTGCTGTCCTTGTGTTTTACTCTGGTGCTTTACCCATTTCACTGTAATTTGGTGTGACCACTGGGTAAAGGTTAAATAATGGAACCCAGCAAGTGTCTAATGCGGCCAAGCTCATTGAGCAGCTGTACACTTGAACTCTTTTTATTCCATTGCGAACTGTCGAATTACAAACAAAATTTGCTAAAAAGAAGTCACGAAGTTTACGCAAGACTACGTATTTGTGTCTTTCAAATCAGAATAATTTTACTCTTGGATGATACTCACAATAAGAATAAGAATAAAAAATGCAAGAAATTTAGTGAACAATATCTTGTGATTGCCATTAACCATTGCAATGCGATTTCTTACAGAATACACTGCCACCAGAATCCTTGCCTTAGCAGGTGCACACACCGCGGATAAAAAAAGAAGAACATTCTGCATGCCTAATTCTCCTCTTGTAGCTCACTGTTGTGAATGTCTATTAGCTGCCACACCCAAAGAACCTACATTCCGTGCAATGAATTCCGGACCGTAGCTGTTCTGCTTTCTTCACGACAGTCCTATACTCCATATTGTCTCTTGAAAAAGCGCCAACCCGGAGAAATTAGTGCTGAGAACAGAAATGTGTTCACAAGAAGCTATTACTAACATGTCAGTTTTTGCGTTTGTCTGAGATTTGCTCCCAGTTTCGGTTAAAATTTCTTATCGCACCGTTATTTGGCGATGAGGCTTCTGACAGAAAAGCTTGGCTAGGTCACGAAACTTTTCGGTAACAAAAGCGATATTTCCTTTGGTCTCGACTCGCAGTCGTAAATACGTTCCGCAAAACTCTGCAGCTTCTAGCGACGTTACCAGTGGTAGACACGATTGCTTTGAAAGTACTTCTTTTGTGGCCTACTTGTTCAAAATAGCGCGCAGTTTGCTCTACTAAATCTTAACAACTTTGAAATGCCACTTAGTACAAAGATCTCGTTACACGAATACAGTTCACATACCACGTACATCGTACGTCGCCTAATAAAATGAACCAGTATAGTCCTTTGTATGTACGATAACAATAACACTTGGCCTTAACAGTCGTCAAAGGACTCTGACAAATAATTCGGTGCATAGAAATTTCAAAGTAGAGCTCAACGGCCGTATTTAGCAGAACTGTAGTTTTAGTAGTACTGCTTTCACAAGAAGAGGGTAAGCCAGGAAACAATTCAAGGGACTGTCAACATCCACAACTCCAGATTTGCGAATAAGTTTTGTGAATTCAAACACCCACAATCTCATTCAAGGCGAGCGAACCAACTAGGGCGTCTTCCCAGCGTTGTCGGGAAGTCATCTACAGTCGATGCAATGGAGAACTTGTGCTTCAAGTACGCTGCAACTCATCTCTCAATCGACTTCGGCTTGATAGTACATGTTTTTATCCGTGTTGATTTACTCTTGGACGTTGTGCAACATACTAGCTCCTCCATTTCTAGCTGCTGTTCAGCTGCAGCTGAACTTCGATGAAACCGTTAAGAACATGTGCTTAACTGTCTCATCGAAGTTACTTGGGTACGTAAGCGAAATACAGTGAAAAGCCTTACCCGGCAGAACTTATTCTTCTTGCAGTTGACAAGATATTCAGTACAAGTTTAATAACCGTAGAGCAGCTGTCATTTTGTAGCTCAGTGCTACCTTGGAACAAAACGCTACAGATAAGATCTTCATTCAGGATTCTCTGGTTGCGCACGGAACTGATTACAGTAGAAGCCCGCTTATCCCGCCCTCCTTCAACAAGCCATAATTCCAACAAGACTGTCGCCACGAATCGACTTTATTTTGCCTGAGCTAGGAAAAGTTTCAGTATGCACTATTCAAAGGCCAAGTTAAAATTCGTCCAGAAAATCACTGATTATGGAACTAAACGGAAAAGCCCTTACATTGAATCACATTAGACAACACACACAGTGGCGTAACCAGGGTTTTTTTTTGGTACGCACTTTCAGGATTTGGCGCCCCTAGTTCACTTCCTCCATAAGTAATTTAAACTTAAAACGCATGCTTATAAATGACTCAAACACCGACAACGAAGTACTTGAAAAGTTAGTTTAATATCACTGGGTTAACAATCACAGGCAGAAATCAATGTGTGATACATGACACA